>SNQN01002391.1:20623-40970 GCA_008642245.1 Bassia scoparia | reverse complement strand
GGTTCTACACTAGACAGAAAAGAATAGAATGCACAAAAGTTTTGATAAACAGACCTCCTAGTTTGAATACCCTTATTGATATCACTTAAGATCAAATTGGTAGGATGGGAGGACTGATATTTATAACTTTTAAAACCTGTATTCAATTGTGCATTCTCTTCAGCATTACCACTAGGCATATGTTCCCCCTCAACTGATGCATTCTCTTAATTTTCTGAGGAACCAGTATGCAAAGTGGTCTGCTGGTCTACTACCTGATTCACAGTGGGGTAATCTTGATTGTTGTTGGTTCCCTCTAAGTTACTTACATGTTCACTGTCTTTATGTGGATTTTCCTCTGCAACTTCATCTTCAAATGTATTACCAGACTCTCCATCACACGTTGGTGGTGGATCAGTAGGTGAGTCTGGTTCCTTTACCTGTGCATCATCTCGACCAGTGATCTGCTCTCCCGTGAAATCCAATAAGGCTATAATGTCATCATATGTAACCTGTGGAATCTCAGCGAACATGTTATATTCATCAAAAATCACATGGACACTCTCCTCTATACACAAGGTCCTTTTGTTAAAAACCCTGTATGCCTTACTCTGTGTGGAGTATCCAAGGAAGGCTGCCTCATCACTCCTAGGGTTCATAAGGTATCTTCTTCAGAATGGGACGAAGCCGTGCTCTTTTTAAAATGTAACATGCTATACTTATTGCTTCTCCCCAGAAACTGTTAGGGAGACCACTTTCAATTAGCATTGTTTTGGCCATCTCCTCTAAGGTTCTGTTCTTCCTTTCTACCACTCCATTCTGTTGTGGAGTTCTTGGAGCTGAAAAGTTGTGACTTACTCCATTCTCCCTGTAGTAGTTAATAAAACTTGCATTCTCAAATTCAGTACCATGATCAAATCTTACCACAACCAGTGAACAGTTCAACTGGTTCTGCAACTGTTTTACTAACACCTCGAACTCCTCAAAGGTCTCATCTTTGGAGGACAAGAATAAAGTCCAAGTGTACCTGGAGTAGTCATCCACTATAACACATACATACCTGTATACGCTCCTACTCTGCACATGCATAGGACCACACAAATCTATGTGGATCAGTTCAAGTTGTCTGCTTGTACTGACTTCTCTCTTTGGCACACTCTGAACATACTTTATCCACCACATACTTAGTGTTTGGCAGGCCAACCACCAAGTCATGGGTTTTGAGTTTGTTCAGAAGTGTAAGACTAGCATGCCCAAACCTTTTATGCCATAGCCGTTGATTCTTTTCAGCAACTGCACTCAAACAAATGGACTTGTCCTTGGGGATTTGATCCAACCTGGTTCCTTGGCAGACTAGTTYATCTGTTTGAGTGTTAACTATGTGACAAAGATCAGTTTGACACTCGACTCTATTGCCTTTGTCACACAGTTGAGATATGCTCAAGAGATTATGTTGCAAGCCCTCAACATAATATACATCATCAATAGCTTGGGAAAGAGACTTACCAACCTTACCTAGGCCAACAATAGTACCCTTACTGTTGTCTCCAAATGTGACTCTTCCCCCAKCATAGGCTRCAAGTGAGAGAAACTGTTCTTTATGTCCTGACATGTGTCTTGAGCAGCCACTGTCCATGTACCAGTAGGTATCTTCTCTCACTTTAGCTTGCAAAAGCAAATCAAACGTTAGGTTTGGGAACCTAATCAAGATTGGGTCCTAATTCATCACCACTGGTCTGTTTTCTGTCCATCCTGACCCAGACCATCTTAACATGTTTACTGTTCTTGCTTTTGCTTCTCCTCTTATGAATACATTCATCAATTTTATGTTCACCCTTACCACAGAAATTGCACACATGCATATCTTTTGCAGACACATACATACCTTTCTTGTATTCTTGAATCCATGTAGTGTCTCTTGGTGACCACTTGGAACTCTTTCTCCTAGCAGTATACCCTAGACCAGCACGACTACTGTTTCCCTGAATGGACACTATATGATCTAGATTGCTACGGGCAGTCAGTAGTTTGTCAACATGATTTTGACTCTTTTCAAGCTCTTTGTCTCTAGTTTCAAGCATTTTCAATAAAAGCACATTCCGTTCATCCATAGATTTAAAATAAATTTTTCAATTTTTCCAAATCCATTTTAAGACTTGAAACCGCAGACTCATTAATCACATTAACAGAACTGTCCTGCTTACCCTTCTACAACTCATGAATTTCACAAGCTAGATGACATATTCGTCCTTCNATCTGTTTGAGTGTTAACTATGTGACAAAGATCAGTTTGACACTCGACTCTATTGCCTTTGTCACACAGTTGAGATATGCTCAAGAGATTATGTTGCAAGCCCTCAACATAATATACATCATCAATAGCTTGGGAAAGAGACTTACCAACCTTACCTAGGCCAACAATAGTACCCTTACTGTTGTCTCCAAATGTGACTCTTCCCCCAKCATAGGCTRCAAGTGAGAGAAACTGTTCTTTATGTCCTGACATGTGTCTTGAGCAGCCACTGTCCATGTACCAGTAGGTATCTTCTCTCACTTTAGCTTGCAAAAGCAAATCAAACGTTAGGTTTGGGAACCTAATCAAGATTGGGTCCTAATTCATCACCACTGGTCTGTTTTCTGTCCATCCTGACCCAGACCATCTTAACATGTTTACTGTTCTTGCTTTTGCTTCTCCTCTTATGAATACATTCATCAATTTTATGTTCACCCTTACCACAGAAATTGCACACATGCATATCTTTTGCAGACACATACATACCTTTCTTGTATTCTTGAATCCATGTAGTGTCTCTTGGTGACCACTTGGAACTCTTTCTCCTAGCAGTATACCCTAGACCAGCACGACTACTGTTTCCCTGAATGGACACTATATGATCTAGATTGCTACGGGCAGTCAGTAGTTTGTCAACATGATTTTGACTCTTTTCAAGCTCTTTGTCTCTAGTTTCAAGCATTTTCAATAAAAGCACATTCCGTTCATCCATAGATTTAAAATAAATTTTTCAATTTTTCCAAATCCATTTTAAGACTTGAAACCGCAGACTCATTAATCACATTAACAGAACTGTCCTGCTTACCCTTCTACAACTCATGAATTTCACAAGCTAGATGACATATTCGTCCTTCATACTCATCAATCATTTGACTAATTTCTGGATTAGGATGAGTAGGGGGAACAGTAAGAAGTACAGCTTTGGTCTTGACAAATTCACTATGCAATTCCTGAACATCATCTAATAAAAGTTGAAAGCTTGCAAAAGGTCAGGTTTGCTAAGATTCTTTGCCCTTTCCTTGGCTGCCGCAAAGTTGATTGGATCCTCTGAATTTTGACGTAAATGACCAAAGGACCAGTTAAACCACCACCTTCATCATCAGAAAAATAATGTTGATGAAGTTTTGACTTTACTGTTTCCAATTCAACTTTACACTGGTCTAGTGCTACTTCTAACTCAGCGTTTTCATATTTTAATTGCATACAAACATCCTGTAAGTGATCACAACTACCACTAGCAATTTCATATTCTTCTGTTTTCTTTTTAAGGTTCTTTTTACCCTCTTTATAAGTAGTCCTTAAAGCCAAGATCTCATCAAGCACAGTTTCCAAGCATTCAAGCATATTATCTCTATAATAACTATAMATATCTTCACAAATTTTATAGATAGTTACCTATTGTGAACTGGGTTCTCCTATTTTGTCCATGAGACATCTGTTCTGACTACTATTCTCCTGAACTGGTTTGGGAAACTGTTCAAGGAAAGCAGTCCCACAGACTTTGTCTTCTGATGAGTCTTCCTCCTCGTCTGAGTCAGACTCTGAGTTGCCCCACACAGAAGCAACCATGGCTCTTTTAAATGCCTGTTTCTCATTCTTCATGCTTTCCCTATCCTTTCACTTGGGACAGTTTTTGATGAGATGTCTAACTTCTCCACACTTGAAACAACCTGCATTAGAATAGTTAGTCTTACTGGAATTCTTACCCTTCATAAATTTTCTTTGGCTTCTGAAGTGCTTCTCGAAGCGTTTGGCCATCATGGCAATGTCATCTTCTTCATCTTTTTATCAACTGTTCCCTTCAATGCAATGCCCTCTACTGGTTCCCTATCTGTTTTGGCATCAACTAACATCTCATGTGTCATGAGGGAACCGATCAACTTTTCTACTGTGAGAACAGTTAAATCTTTTGCCTCATACACTATAGTTACCTTTGCTGACCAAGCACCTGTAAGGCTTCTAGGCATCTTCCTTACCAGATCCTCGTTAGTAAAGTTCTTAGCAAGTGATTTTAGTTCATTTACTATAGTCATGAAGCGTCCAAAGCAATCATTTATATTCTCGTTTTTGTTCATATTAAAAGCTTCATATTTTGACATAAGTAAATCAATCTTAGAAGTTCCTACTAGTTACTATATGCAAGTCTAGGGTTCCTAGATCTTTTGGCTGAATTGATATGCTGAGATCCTGTTATTCTCGTTATTTCAATGGCTTGCTGTAGGATGGACATGCTTTTGCATTCTTCTCAGTGCTTGTGTCTGTGCTTATATATTTGCGCTTTCTTTCTTCACAGAACACTTGATGAATCATCTGCTTGACCACAGCTGGACATGTCTTGGCACAATCAATCCGAAATTCATAGTCAATGCCCATGAGTGATGTTTTCTTTCTGTTTTCCACAGGATAGTTCTTTCCATTGAACTTGGGAGTTTTGCTGTCGTACCAAATTGCTTGCATTTCCTGAGTAGTCATGATCAACTTCTTTGGGTGTAACCCGTACAAGATGCTTAGGCTCTGTATACCCATTGAAGTTTCCGAAGTATCAAGAGGGGTGGGGTGAATTGAGTGCCTATTAAAATCTTTTCGATTGTATACTAATTTTGGTAGTAGACAGTTGGCTGGTTCGCAGCCGGAATAAGTGTTGACAGTACGTAGACCGATATTCGAGCAATAATAATGAAAGACACGCAAATTAACGAGGTTCACCCTAACTTGGGCTATGTCCCTCCTAACCTAGTTCTTTTATTAATCTACTCAACTAACAAAGCAATCTCACTCGAATGTACGTGAACTCGACACATCAATTGGTCACCCACACTCAAAAGTGTGCTAATCGCACTTGAACTACAAGCACTCGCAACTGAATCACATTGCTACCAACTCACCAAACCCTTCGTTGGTCATTTAACACAATGCAAATTGTCAATTTACTCACTCATTGAACTTATTGTTGTTTATATGACGCTCAAATTATTGTGGCATCGTGTGTATGAATCGTACTTGTTGATCAGGCTTAAGACTTTGCTCTATCTTTCTTTCTCTCACAGATACAATTTAACGAAATGGAGGAAGTTTCATTTGTGAGTCTTGATGCATGGATATTTATAGCAAGGCTAACCTTAGTAGTGATGCACCTGGATATAATAGGAGATAAATAGATATATTATTCTTATTTGTGGGAAAGTATAACGATATTTTCCATACAAGATGATATAACATATCTTATGTGTATTCTTTTCATCTACGTAATACTATATCCAAAATATAATCGCCAGATATCTTTGGGATGTTTCCATAAAAACGTTTAAGAAAAACTTTTCCAAAAAAATTTTTTTAAGAAAACTTTCGAAATTATTTTTCTTGCGCTCAACAAGATGATCTGCGTTGTGAGACAGGTACAACTGTTTTCCAATGGTAAAGGGTGATAAGTAACAATCGACTGGTTTAGTTCTTCAACCTAAGAGAGACAGGTTAAAGCCCAATGCATCAAAATTATACAAGCCACAAACACATTCATGCAACTTATTACACAAGAAGACTTATTCTAATCTGCGAATAATCTTCTAATGTTCTCCACTTCTCGAGCTCTTGATTTTCAAATATAACTTGTTCTTCTCGATCTTGCTCGAAGGGAAAAACAATTTCTGGCTTCAATAGTTGGAATTCTGTATGACAAAACTATAGCAATTTGCACAATTAAGTTCTTAGCATACCTGTACTATCTTTCAAGTGGCCAGAATAGTATCTCAGCTGGTTCAAGACAGTGTATTATAGATCAATGTATAGTTCTTGCACATGAGTTTGTCCACTCAAAACACTTAGGGTTTAAACTCAACAGAGGGTTCTTGGGGTCGGACTCAGTACATCAGCAGGTTCATATCCAAAGCTTACAATGGTCTGTGAAAGCATCTTCAAGAACTGAGAAGGTGCGCCCAGAAATGGGTGAATAACTTGCAAAAGCTTTTCGACGGATCAAGCGAAATCACCCTCACCAATCCTCCTGTGTTAGCTCCTGCTCGCCCTGGGCATCCGTTACGACTCCATCTTACAGCAACAAGCACCACCGCTAGAGAAATGCTCGCTCAAGAAATCGATGGCAAGGAAAGTGCCATCTACTACCTCAGCAAGAAATTCCTTCCATACGAGGAACGATACTCTACCCTAGAGAAACTATGCTTGGCTTTAGTGTGGGCATCGCGAAAGCTTCGACATTATTTTCTCACACATACCGTACACATTGTATGCAAAGGGGACCCTCTAAAATACCTCTTTGAAAAGCCAGCAGCCAACGGATGAATGTCTAGATGGATGGTTATGCTCGCCGAATTTGACCATAAGTTCGTGCCTCAAAAAGCCATCAAAGGTAGTATCATCTCCGAGTTCTTCGCAGACTCTCCAGTCGAAGTCCTTCCTCAGAACTTTGACTTTCAAGACGAGGAACTTATGATGACCGAGGAAGACAGCTGGTCGTTATACTTCGATGGTGCATCTTATAAAAAAGTATGTGCAGTTCGGGTGCTTCTAATCTCAACACAAGAGGAGCACACCCCAATTTCCGTCAAACTCGACTTCGACGTCACTAACAACGCCACAGAGTACAAGGCATGTAGTCTGGGACTGCAAGCCGCCATTGCACTTAACGTTAAGAAATTACGGTTATATGATGATTCCTCACTCATCATAAACCAGATTTCAGGTYGATGGAAGGTACGAAGTGAAAGCCTTGCTCTGTATCAGTCCTATCTTGAGAACGTTGCATCCCATGTAGACGAAGTCGAATACACCTACCTACGGCGCGAAGACAATCAATTCACTTCCGAGATCAGTGACCCAAATGCCCTTAGTTATTGAAAGAAGACAAGAACTAGCAAACGTATGCACTTTAGACGAAACAAAAAAGGTGCCCAACCTCGATCCGAAAGAACCATGGTACAAAGACATCAAAGACTACCTAGAAACTCGCGAATACCCTTCTAGTGTAACAAAAAAAGCAACAAAGGGCTCTTAGGCGTCTCGCATCTCTGTACCTGCTTCAAGGCAGAGAACTCTACAAGCGCCACTACAATAGTCTCCACCTACTTTGCATCACTCAACGAGTAAGTAAATCAATCATGGAGCACGTCCATGATGGAATTTGTGGCACCCAAATGAATAGCAGGATCCGAGTCTCCAAAATATCATTGGGGTATTACTAGACCACTATGGAAAGGGATTGCATGCAACACRTCCGTACATGCCACACCTGCCAAAAATACTCCAATGCACAGCATGTTCCTCCGTCTCTCCTATCCACATTTGTCTCTCTGTGGCCTTTCTCTACATGGGGAATAGACATAATAGGAAAGATTACGCTGCCTGGACAAAGAGGTCATGAATTCAAACTTGTGGCCATAGATTACTTCACAAAGTGGGTCGAAGCAGTGTCATGTGCAAAGCTCCAGGCTAAGCACGTGGCAAAATTCATAGAAAACAACATCATCTATCGCTATGGAGTCCCTTACGAAATCATTAGTGACAACAACACCCACTTTCAAGCAGAGTGTGCGGATCTGATCACAAGATATAAGATTCAGCACCACAAGTCATCAAAGAAGCCACACTTTCAAGCAGAGTGTGCGGAGAATTATCGGGATTCGCCGCAGAAGCTACACTTCGCTCTATAGGGTTACATGATGTCTATTCGCACTTTAAGGGGAGCTACTCCATTTTCACTCGTCTATGGTGCCGAAGATGTTCAACTAGTGGAACTAGAGATCCCGTCTCTATGCATTGTCCTAGAATGCAAGCTCCCAGAAGCTCAATGGGTAAGGGCAAGATTCGACGAGTTAGCTTTGCTCGACGAAAAACGGCTAGCAGCCTTACATCATGTGCAAGCATACCAAAAGAGGGTCTAATGGTACTTCACTCAGCTAGTCAAATCACAAGGCAACAAAGAAAGTGATTTGGTTCTAAAGCACTTTGCAAAACTATCCTAGATCCTCAAGGCAAATTTCGTCCTAATTGGCCAAGTCCCTACATTGTCAAAAAGACTTTGCCAAAAGGGGGAAGTTCAACTAATGGACACAAATGGTGATAACTTCTACAGCCTCACCAACTCAAGAAGTACTACATCTAAGGCATGCACACGCACCGCGTCTCAGCAACACAATAGAACCATGCATCAAAACTACGGAAGGCCTTATTCCTTATGGGATACGTCGGCAGCCTTGCCCCGGGGCTCGGCCACAATAACAAGTGCCTAACTTGTTTTGGATTGGCAAATGAACAACAGTCAAGAGGTAAGTGGATGAAGTTTTCTTCAACATGCTCAAAGTAAACACAATGTATAAAAAACAATGAAAGTTTCTAATTTATTACTACTTGTAGTTAAATTTGAGCAACAACGATACAAAAAGAAACTTCAAGCTCCAAAGTTCACTTATTACATGCAAAAGCGGCTCGCAGGCCAATCACTTTATTAACTCATAGATAAAACAAACATTAAAACAAACAAGAGTTGTGGAAAAAAGYAATCACTCCTTCCTATCCTCTTCTTGCTCCTTGGCATCGTCTTTCTTTGCACCTGAGCTCTAACCTGTAGGCTTCCTCACCCATTTGTGTCTCTTGGCTCTATCTTCTACAACAGCCTTCCCTTTTCCTTTAGCATCCCCTCCAAGCACCTCTTTAGGCCCAAGTCTTCTTTCAACAACATTTGAGTCAATCCTCAAAGGAGAAGTCTTTCAAGACTACTCCAAACTGACACCTTCTTAGGACCAAGTCTGTCTTTAGCAGAAACAACTCTAGACTTAGCAGCAGGGGTCTCAGTATAGTCATAGTCCAGTCTCTTACTCTTACTATGGTCCTTCTGCTCCGCACGTCTTGCCTCAACACGGCTCATCACATCGATGACATTCATCTAGACACGGTAATGAGTAGAAATCTTGTGGTCAACTCGAGCAAGTGGGGTCACCTCAAGTGTAGAATGGGATTCCTAGAATTTCTCCCAGTCTATTGCATTGCCCGAATGCAAGCGCTTGTCCTCAGGACGAAATGTGTCAACAACAGGAATAAGATGAACTTTCCCGAATTGCCTCATCACCCTTAAAGGGAAATAAAAGGTCAATGCAGTCAAGCTAGCCACGCGCACATATGAAGACAAGCGAGTATGCACCATACTCCTAATACCCCACTAAGGGACAGTCCACCGCACGAGAATGCCACGGTCAACATGAATCCTCTTACGGGAAAAGAATCCCTTAGCAGAATATTTGACAGGATATTGGGGCGCCTCAACTAGGCTCAAATACTCCATTAACAAAATTTGTTAGGAAACCACAACGTGTGTAATATTTAGTTATCACATCAATAAACAAGCGATCATATTTGTATAAATGCACTATTAAACAAATATTCTGACGAAAATATTGTACCCGCAGCAAAATGGGGCATCCAGACAAGGGCGTATGCGTATCCTTTTTAAGACGATCAAACATCATGAATAACTCCCCCGTGCACAACGGCATAGGAGTACTGCTAGCCTCGCTTCTCAACAATAGAAATAGTGCTAGCATGACCAACATTTGGATTGCCATGGACAAACAAGAAACGCACAAACAAGCAGATCATAATTGCACGTCTACGCTAAACTCTACGGCAAGAGGCATCACTAGCAATATAATTAACTAAGGCAAAAAAGTCAATTTCCCGACCATGCACTATGTGTCGTGAAATAGTTGGACTAAGTCTCAAGTATCGCTCATATTCGTCAACAAAGTGATCAGTAGTATTAGGGGTACAAGGGAGACTTACAACAGACCAGGCGATAATAACACCAAGTTCCTCAGGCAAAGGAACGATTTCCTTGTCCCGAAGACGAAAGCAATGCATCTGTATGTCCCACAGGCTTACAGCAGCATAAAGAAGGTTTGTATCAAAACTTACATACCTTAACGTCCAGAGAACGTCACAATTCATCCTTGCAAGTTCCTCCCTTTAAAGAGCATCCAAGTTTCGAAGCACATCGTTCAAAGCATTAGCAAAGTCTCTCTCCATTGGATTTGTTGCAAATTCTTCGATGTAATGAATTAAATGAAGTCTAAAGCAATGTATGAAAGGTTTTTAAGCACTAAGGAGGCTGTATTGAATGAACTAGGGAATACATAAACCCTATTTATATGCAATTAGGCCAAAAAAACTTGCCTAAAATCGAAATTTGAGCAAAAGAAGCTCGATTATGGGTGTAATTACGCCCCAATCTGGGCACTATTACGCCAAGTTTTGGCTTATTTTGGCCGATTTTTTCTCCTTTTAACTGCTCTCATGCACTTTGGCACGCAGTTCTTTGTCCAACCTAGGTTCTTCCCTGCATTTTCAAGGAGTAACAAGCCGACATTCGTCTCAACAACACAACGCGACATACGCAACAACACAAGACGATCGACATCGTCTTAGAAGTTTAAATATATGCATTGCATATAGTTAGCAAGTTGGCTTTTGCAAGTTGTAATTAAAGCTTGGCATTACAAAATGAGCTGTGTTTAGAGTCGTACACATGTCTAGTCATATTTACACAAGCACTCAAGTGTAAGCTAGAGTCAAGTCAAGTCAAGTGAAGCAAAAGTCAACAAATAAGTCTAAGTAGGTTTATGTTCAGTCCTAAAATTAACAAATGCAAAGCTAGTGTCACCCTCCTTCACTACACGTGACAGGTACATCTACTACTCACGACACGTCGAAAAACCGAGTGGCAATAGCACCTGCAAGGCAGACTCGTCCAACAACTCATCAGGGAAAAACTACAGGATAGGTCCCTAGTACGGTAAACTAAGTCAAAAGTCCAGGCTGAGAGCGGGAAGTCAAAGCGCCGCCCGCGAACCTCATGCCACACGAGGTCGAAGCTCCACCCTGGTTAGAAACCGGTCTCATCCGTGCATTGCCGTCGATGTCAACATCCTCCTCGTCGCCTTGACGAACCTGCTAAAGGATTTTCAAGACAACAACGGGTTCCTGACCCTGCAAAGAATTGAAACTACAAGATTTTGTGCACTTACCGAGTCTCTAAGATGACAGTAGAAGTGTCTCTAGGCATCTATTACTCCTAGCAGTCTCATGACGCCTGCCCGAGGCATCTATTTCGCAGGACAAGCAAGTCAACACATGAACGAATACTAACATGAAAGGACAAAATCAAGTAAATAAAGCGTCCTCTACCTGACCAACTCCATGGGGCATCGAGTTCTGAGCGTGCCTAGCAGCTGGAGGAGCAGGCTCAATGAACTTGTCCGAGCCAAGACGAATACTCAAGTCCGTAAAGGGGATCTCACCGATATCGTAGTCAGGCTGCACAAGCCAAGCCAAAGTTAGTGCATAACTAACAGAAAGCAAATGCAAAGAAAAGGTGTGGAGAAGAAGGACTCACACCTCGACAACTAGCTCGACTCGAGGGGCTAGTCGCTCCTCAATGAAACGCTCATAGACGTCTTGACCGCCTCGCCATGACTCAAGTCATTGGACAGCGTGGTGACCTGAAGATCCTTATCCATCATAGTGTTTGGAGGATCCTGAGGCACTGCAGGCTCAGAAAGGCTATGTTGCCTCACCACATGCTCCCCGAGGTACCAGACAGGCCCTTGAGGGCCCCAAAAGAGGCATCGCCTTTTAGCGAGCTCGACTGTTGCAACGAATCTCCTCGGCCTCACGTTCCCCACTCGCCTCCATGGGCGCCACTCCACTTGCAACAAGATGAGGTTAAACTCACAAGCATTCAAAGAAAACCTACAAGTAAAAGGCCGCGAAGCTCACATCAACTGGGTTCAAACGGCGGAAAATCCTCCTCGGCTGTTGTAGCCCACCAGTCCAAGACGGAGTGTCTCTAGGTGTCCACCGCATCATCACAGGCCATCGAGCATCCTGTACATGGGGGACAACCTAGGCACCAAGCCCATGCGTGGAAAGTACTCGTAAGCCTAGAACTACAAGTACAGCTAACAAGGTTAGCCAACGGAAATAAATCAAATGTAAACAAGGCGATAGAAATCATAGAAAATTACCTCGAGCACTCTCTAACAGCCAGCTGACGGTAGCACGACCTCATAGAATGCATTAGAGCAGCGTAGCCAAATCCACCCTAACCATAGGAGGAAACAGCAAAAAGGTCCTCCAGAATACAGAGAAAGCAGAGCTGAACTCTACTCCCTGTGCCCTTGTCAGGACACAACGTTGTGCAAAGCATCACCAAGATTTTCATCCTGGCTGACTGCTCATCGGTGGTGCCTGCCAACTACAGACCCTCCATGAGCATGTAGGCGAGAAGCAATCGAACCCAGCCACTCATCCAAGCGAGGAGCAGAAAACTTGATCTCGTTATCTAAAGGGACAAGCTTGTCAGTGAAAGCAAGCCCTGTTAGCATAGCAAAGTCATAGGGGGTCAAAGCCATTTCCCCCCATGGGAAGTGAAAGGTGTTCGTGGTATCTCAAAACCACTCCCTTAAGCCGAACACCGGGATCTTGGGGGCAAGCGAATATGACTGACTAGTTAGGTTGAGAATGAAATTGTAAAAGTTGCATCGGCCGAGGATATCCCATACTCCTCCACAACGGTCAAAGAACTCCTTACGGAACAGATCACCGACTATATGGGAGGTTACGCACGTTCGAGTACCGTAGTCACTCTACACAAGGGATGATGCGAAAGTTAGCAAAAGAAACAAAATAAAAGGTAACCAGATAAGTGAAAGCAACATACCCATCCATTCCTCGGACGAATAGAAATGAGGTAATCGGGGATGCAACACAACTCAGAGTTGTCCCAGTCAGTCACCTTTCATATCTGGTGAGAACTGCGCACCTATTTTCCTCAGCGGACTGACATGCTACAAGCAGAATAGAGCAAAGATTCAGAAAACAATCGGGCAACATAACGACTAAAAATGGGCATCTCGTACAAAAACAAAAGGCCCTCTAGGGCTTACAGCTAATCAACCCAACCATAGTCGAAGGAAATACACGGTTTCCTAGCAATCGAAATAATTAGCAGCAACTAAAGGATGAGAAAGAACACTTCTTCTCCCCAGTGAATATATATGCCTAACGGAATGCACGATTCCACTCACAAATTCTATATGCAACAAGGATTTCTAGAAGGTGTATACATTCACTCATACGCCATAATCCCCAATTTAGCAAGCAATCAACATTAACAAGAACTTTTTAAAGCTTTAAGCTACTTACATTGGTGAAATCATACGTGGGCATTCACATTGTTGCGAATAGGCATCGAAAAGTTTATACTATCATCAACAAGCAAGAATAAACAAGGTATATGCATAATTCAACAAGACATTKGCATGACAAGCTACTATTCATCATCTTCTTCAAGTAGTAGGCTTACTATGGCATAACTCATTCAAATTTGCACCAAATTTGATGAAACAAGTTGCAAAGACTTACATAAGCATGAATAATCCAAAGCATTCAACAATTTCAAGCATACACAAGCAAGGGAGAAAGCCCTAATTCAATTGCACAAATTGATAAGGCATATTCAAATGGCATGATTTCGAGTATTAAAATTACGACTTACATGTGAATATCAAGTATGGAGTAATAAACTTACTTGAATTTGGGATTTTGTGAGCAAACAAAGCCTTCCCAAGAAATTCCAAAATGCAGCAATAGAGTTKAAAGAGAGTTTGCAACAAACAAAGCAAAGAGAAAATGACAAATGAAGCAAAAGTGCCATAATAAGGCACGATTTTTGACCAAAATAACCGAAGTACTGGGCGTAATTGCGCCCAAATTCATGCTATTTTGGCTCGATTTTCAAGCCTTTCTCGTGGGCCCACTTGTGTACGCGCGAAGCCCGTTACGTTTAAATGTCGTTGGTACTTCCCAGGAATTCCAACCAACTTTCAAAGCCATGCATAATGACCAAAATGCCTCTAAACAAGCAAAACAACCCCGAAAGTCATCGAATCGCTACAAAAATACACTTACAAGAGCTACGACAAGGCGTAAGCGAATGCAAAGTCACAACGAAGCAATAGCCACGATCAAGTGAAGATCAAAAGCAGATCAAAGTTAAAGCACACATTCTCTAGTCGAAGTCGCATCATCCTCGCAAAAACCAAGCGTTAGCCCGATTGTGTATACGCAATGCAAGCATTTACAAAATGACATTGCTATACACAATCATGGCTATACGCGACGTTACCTCCATTTCAGTTCTCCCGGACGCCTAGCCGAGATGGGATACATCCAATCAAGCGCGCACCGGCAAAAAGACATTCACTATACGCGATCGTGGCTATACGCGACGTTACCATTATATCAATCTTCCCGGACGACTAGCCGAGATGGGATAAAACAAAAACAGATCAAGCAAGCACCAAGTCCAAATAGAAGCATCGATATGGACACCATTTCATCTTCYCCAAAGGAGTCYAGACGAAAGCACCGACATGGAMACCGTAGTAATTCCCCATGAAGTCCTAACGGAGGCATCAGAGTGGACATTGAGATAGAAGTTCCTTAGGAAGTCCTAACAGAAATATCGAGGCGGACAACCTATTAGCAGAAAATCCCCAGTGGAATCAGAACCATAGGTGGAAATTCTCCCAAAGATCGCTAGTGGAATCCGAACCAAAGGCAAAAGCACGGAACCCCGGTGGAATCAGAACCATAGGCGGAAACATAAGCAAAAGTATTAGCAACAATGACAAGCAAGCAAGTAACATGCAACCGCAGGTGCAGGTAAAACTAACGCATTTTTTTCAAGTACCGGGTACTTTGGCTTTCGTTTTATGAGATTTTACTCTCTACAAACTCAGCCAAAGTAGGGGCTTCTATAGATACCTAAATTTGTCCCTTTCCCTAAACTGCCAATGATAAGACACCCCTCGCAACACACAAGTCAAATTGAGAGAGTTAGGTCCCTGACAGGCCCTAGAAAAAGGCAAATTCCCTTGCACCGAGCACCTTTCCCAAGTCTTTAGCACCTCAAAATGTAAGTTTTAATTTCCAAATAATTTTAACAAATTTTAAAACATTTTTATAGAATTTTTACGAATTTTTCTAAGCATTTTTGGCAATTTTTGGAATTTTCAATAATTTAATTAATTTTGCGTTAATTAATTAAATTATGAAAACAATTCCAAAATTCATGAAATTTTAACATAACACACTATTTTACACAAGGAGTTTTTACATATTTTTTCCATAATTTTTCTGTTTATTGTTTAATATTTACGAATTTCTTAAGCAAAAACGCAAAACCGAGCAACGCGGGCCATCCCGGGATATTTTGCCTCGAGACAAGCTTCCCGAGGAAGCCAAATATCCTGAGCATCTCAATAAAATCAGTTGAAATCATATAAAATCAGGCACATATTTTATATGATTTTATCTCGATTTTATTTCATTACGATCTCACTCTTCGAGGTAAAGCAATCCGCTAAATATCCCGAAGATCGCAATAAAATCAACCGTAATCACAATAATATCTGTCATAATCGTATAAAATCACGTACATATTTTRTACGATTCTATTACGATTTTATTTCATCGCAATCACGCTATTCGAAAAAAGGCAAATCGGCCAAAATATGGGAGGTGCTGGGCGCAATTACACCCAGTTTTGGGTGTAATTACGCCCAAAACCTACCTTTTTTGGCCGATTTTGACCCTTGCCTATAAATAGGGAGTCCATAATTCATTTGAACGACTTCTCTTTTCTAACTCTCAAGGCTTTGGGCGATTCTCTCTCTCTCTCTCACTCGTCCAACCCTCTCTCACTCTCAATCCGTCTCAAAAACACATTCAAATACACTTAAACACATTCAAACACATAAAAACATATTCAAGCACTCTTTTGCAACAGAACTGGGAGGTTTTCAAGGGTTTTAAAGGTTCGACAAGGGTTCCTAAGGGTCCGAAGCTACGTCCTTGGTCTTCGACACCGTGTTATGAGGTAGGTTTAAGGCCAATATCTTCTTAGTTCTAAACCCCCTTTTGCATGCTTGTTTAGAAATTCAACTTTCTAGGTAATTTGCATGTAATATTGATTAATAAAAAATTCGATAATTCATATGAAAGGCAAACTTAAGGCATAACTTTCAATTCCTTGCACAAGTGCTTGCATGATTGTCTCACACATATAATATGGTTTAACAAAGACCTGCAAATTTTGTGTTTCACGCCTAATAAGATAACTATGGACAACCGACATTAGGCTCATGGAATACGGAATTAACAACACATGTCACAACAAACTAGACACTATTTGCATATTATTCTGTTAAACAACCCGCGTAGTGATCTCGCATGGTTAGGGTTTAAAACGGAAAACCATTTTTTGTTGTCTTTCGGACAATGAACTCTCGATATCTAAGTAGAGGCCGCTAGATGCCGAGGGGGGGGGGGKGTTATGCACTACTTCACCCTTACCCTTGTCCCCTAATCCAGACCTTTGGTGCACTACCAAACATAGAGTCCTTCGCCTTGCTTTATGCAATTATAGGCAAGGCTTAAAACGGGTTCCGCAGCTTCCCTAAAGAAGTGCGATGGAGACTTCCTTTACTCATTTCGAGTACAAACACACAACTCCAGGAAAACTCACGATATGCAAAAGCAAGAATTCAATTTGATAATTCGATTAAATACACATTTCATATGTCATATTTTATTGATATTTGTCATACTTTTCTCCATATTTAACTCTTTTGAACTCTATTTGTTATATATTTCGATATTACTCGTCTCGGGTTTGTTAGTGTTATTTTTGTAGCTTTTGGCTAGGATTATTGGAGATGTAAATAGAGATTGTTGGATGGTGATCAAAGAATGGACAATTCAAGGTGTTTATATTGGAGAAAAGCTTCAAAATAATTGCTCATGATGTTCCTCCGCAATTTGGTTGTGGGAATCACTTGATTTTTGAAGTATATTGAAGTGCATGGCAGCCTACTCCGCACCCTGGCGGCCTAGTGTCACATGCCACACCCTGGTTGCGGCCTCTTCTTTGATGTTACAAAAACTCTTGGTTTTCCTTGCATCTCTTGGTTTTTCCTAGCTTATAAAAAAAATTAAATAGGATAGAATTATATTTTATTACATGTAATGTTTAGCCTATTTAACTTCCTAGATTATTAGTATATAAGGGAGTTAGGCTAGAGTTAGAAAAGGGGAGCGTACAGGGGAGGCCGACGGAGTTCGGCAAAATTGTTGAGCCCCTCACGAGTATTATTGTATGTTGATTCTTAAACTCCCAGTTTCCAATTTGGCTACTTTATTTTATTTTGATTTATATTTCTTAGCTTCTTTAGTTTTTTATATGTTTATTGCTTATTATTTGGTTTTAGTTCTTAGTTTTATTCTTTATAATGTTTGAGTAGTGTAATCTTCTAGGATTTAGGTTGAACCTTAATATGAATTATATGTTATGATTTGATCCCAAATCCCCAAATTGATTAGTTGATTGTTCATCTTTGCTAGGGTTGGTGTTATTATCAATATTTGACTAGAAATAGTACTTATTGAATGTGATTAGGTTCGCGACGAAAGTTGGCTCTTAATCGATTTTWGAACCCTAKACAAAAGTAGGAAAAATCATCACGAAAGTAGTTGATCGGACTTGCTAGGATTTTAGGATGCTATTCTTAATGTCTCTAATATGTATGACTCCATGAAAATAGGTACGATTGCATATTTAGGGAAGCCATTGATTGATCGAAAGAAATCTTTGGTACTATTTCAGGGCGTGTCTATCCTGTTGAATATTTTTCTGATTGATTTGGGGTAAGATTAATGATTACATATGTTTATATTAGCGGGGATACTTAATCCTAGATATTTTAGTTCTTTAGCTTTCGTTAGCTATTATTAGTTTTCAATTCTCATTTCCGTCTAGTTTACTCGACTAATTGTAGTTCGTAGCGATCAATAATTAATTGAACCTTCTCTGTGGGTTCGACCCTGACTTACCCTACTACATAGTTAGGAGGATTAGTTAGGTATATTATTATCTTTGTTAGGTGCGCGACACGCCTTTCACAATTCTAGCAAACAAACCAAGCCGCCCTTAAATTGTACAGTCCGGCCTGGTGACGCCCCGGTGCCCGTACAGTGCATATAGCATGCGGCCCTTCGAATAGGGTCACACCTTAGTATCCTTGGTCTCATATGGGTATGTTCTATACCAGAGATCACTTTAAGGGAGGAAACTACCTTGGTGCATGTGGTTAATGGATCACATGGCTAAGGCAAGTTCTATCCCGCCCATGCCGCGTGCGCACGTCTTAATGGTTGCGTGTACATAAGAGCTAACTTGGCCATACATCGCTAATTGCTAGTGGTGAAATTTAAACCAAGTTAATCTACTTTTAGGCGTGGTACCCTCTTTGACCAAAACTAAACCGACCGTAGTCAACTTGTAGTCATGTTGTAAATGTGTACATTGTATGGGCCCTAGTCATCGTTCTTGACCCACATTCATAGTCACTTTCATAGAGTCCATGGACATCTTTTAGTCCACATCATATAGTCCTAATCACACTTGCATATCATACATTCTCATGTGGATTAATTCCCTTTTAAAAAAAACGACAAAAAATTTAAAAGAAAATTAAAAAAAACAAAAAAACAACGGAGAGGCACCTTGCATTCATCATACATGCATTATAGGAAAGATGACCATGAAAGTAGGACATGCATTTGCATCTACATAATCTAATGAACAAGTTCACTAAGGGTCTAATTCTTTCTAAAACAGGTGAAGTTGTCAACATAGCCCTTGCTCGGCCCTAAAAACTGTCCGTTTGAGCCCCAAGACCAATTCATCCTTTCAAGGCCATTCCATCCTTCTAAGCCTAATCCATCCGTCCAAGACTAATCCAGCCTTCCAAGCCCAATCCATCGTTCAAAACCAAACCTTTCCCAACTTCTAACACCACAAAGCCCATTACCTTAACACCACAAAATGGCCTCTGTCTAAGAACAGATCCAAAAAACTTTTAACCAAGTTCAAGAGCTAGCCGACTTCATGCAAGTACTTTAACCTAAAATTAATGACATGGAACAAACCTCGAGCTCTTCCTTGGCTAAGCTAGTTAAAAAAAGCGATCAAGAAATCCATTAACCCCATCTTTCACAAGGACTCACCTATACTTGATCCCAGCCTTTCTTCCAAGCTACCCAAGACATTTTCAGCCGAAGACATACCCAAATTCAAGCCAACCTATGACCCCCGATTGCATCTTAAGGGATTTAAGACCACCATGTCACTAAAAGGAATCGAATTTACCCTTTTTGCAATGGTCTTTCTCCTCTCTTTAGAACCAATATGTCAGAAATGGTTCTTCTCACTTCATGAGAAAGAAATGGTTACTTAGGAAAGCATCGCATGTGCATTCATGACGCGATATAAGGGTAACATTCAAACCGAAACTTCAATCCTAGAGCTTAAGATCCTTATGAAAAGGGAGACAGAGGGGTTCACTGCCTATCTAGCTAGATGGAGAGAAGATGTTGTCACACTATATTTCGCTCCCACTGGAGAAGTGATGATCAAGACCTTCATTGACGGCCTTCAACCAAAGTACAAAGTTCATCTAAAGTTATGAGGCCTCACCACTTTCACAAAGGTTTATGACATTGGAATAGTCATAGAGGACGATCTTCTTAAGGAGACTACCGAATGGTAAAAAAGAGTTAGTTTGGATCCGAACTTAATGATTGAGTTGGAGTGTCCCTCCACCTAGACCGTTTGTCATGTCTTTTTTCCTATTGAGTGTATGTCATTAGGACTAGGATTCATTTTTACATTTATCCTGAGTGTCATGAATCTAYTTAAAATTAATAAAATTTTTATTTTTTTCATTCTTTTTCTAACCTCTATATAGTTTGTACTACTAACTTTAATGGATCCAAACTAACAGGAAGAGTGGATCTCAAAATCAAATCTTAGCTAGTGGGCTTTTATGAACTTGATCTTAGCATGACTAGTCCAATTGTATCCCTTGCCTAAGCTCCAGGTGTTTGGCTTGATGAGTGGTTTTGGGACACGAAACACATTCATTCATGTGGAAAATGGGGCTTTGACTC
>SNQN01002391.1:0-20598 GCA_008642245.1 Bassia scoparia | reverse complement strand
ATTAATCTACTTAGATTAACTACTATGACATTGGCCTTCTTTTTAAACAAAGCGAGAAAGAGGCCATTCTTTCCAAAGCTTTCCAATAAAATATCATTCGTATTCCAATAGATATTGTATTATGCTCAATCTCTTGGCAATACATTTGAGCTTATAACACTTTTCATTAGCTATCTTCATACCCACGCAATCTACTTAACCCTTGGGAAATATATGGGTGTGAACATGCTGCAAAAACAAGTTAGATCTAAGTGCAAAAAATGACAAAGGAAATGCAAAATTAAAATTTACAAAGTGGCATAAGTGGTCATAGTCAGTTCAATCAAGCTCTAAAGTTCAATATGCAAAAATAAAAAAAACGCACACTGAGTCAACATGGGGGGCCTGACAATTGGGATCGAACTTATAGGCCTTTTTCCTTTCTTTCATTAAACCTTAAATAGTCTAACATATACATTCAAACCAATAATCCATCTCTTACATGATAGGTGTTGTCCATCATTTCATAAGATAAAAACACAGTTTGAATATCCCGAAGGATATCGTTAGGTAAACGTCTCCTCTACTCGAGGTCGAACCATAACCCATAACATTCGTAGAAGATCCACTCTTCAGTTGGTATGATCCTAATGGTGGTAGTAAAATTCCTAGTATAGATCGACTCGACATATGATATTGAGCTTAGAACCAGAACGTCATGTAGCCAGCCAATTATCGTAATAGTCCCATCCCTCCCCTCTAGTGCAATTCTAGCCTTTTCCGTTTTCATAAACCTTCAGCAATATTCTTTCACCCACCTTGAGGGACTCTCCTCAAGCTTTGTGAAGTGTATGAGAAGAGAAGGATCGCCCATTTGGAGTGAAGTTGAGAAGATAGCAGTGGAATAACAAGAGCAATAGTGTCATATTATTTTAAAAGAAAAATAGCCGGGGGGCTTGTATTTCTATGATTAGGAACAAGGACTAAAAGGGAGAAAATTGGCATAATAACTCCCAAGCCTAGCAATAATTTGCAACCCATCGTATCCTTCTCCCCCCTTTTTCATGGTACAAACTTTGGCCTTGTTTGCAATATGGTGTCGGCTTTAAAAAGGAGATAGTTATTCTAGCCGCTTCGCCACTTGGGAAGCTTACTTGGCATCGCAGGGGTTGGGCATGAATGTGCGGACTGTCTTGGGAAGTATGCCACGGACCCTAAAAGGTTCCTGAAAGCTTCTGTTATTGGCTCGGTTTTGCTTTTGCTTAAGATTCATAAATATTAAACAAAATGAAAATTATGGAGAAAAATTATGGTAAAATCCCTTGTAAATTTAGTATTTTGTGTAAAAATTTTGGTAATTTTTGGATCTGTGTTAATAATTTAGTTTTAATTAATGCATTATTCACATTAAAAATTGTCGAGAAACTCCGAAAATTTTGCAAATAGAGCCTTAGAAAAATCTCAGAAAGAATATCTAAAAATCTTAGAAAATGTTTAAAAATAAGTTGTAATTATTTGGAAATATTAAAAATGTACCGTATTTTTTTGAGGTGCTTTAGTTAGGTTGGAAAAAGATGCTCGATGTTAAGCGAGGAACTTGATTCCTTTTTAGGGCCTGTCATAGGTCCTAGCCTCTCTCAATTTGATTGGTGTTATTGCAAGGGGTGTCTTTACATAGGCCAGTTTGCGGCGCTAGGGAGAAAAATGTAGTATCTATAGATGCCTTCATACTTTGGTCTGAGTTTGTGAGAAGAATATATTCATAAAACGAAAGCCAAAGTACTCGGCCTACCTTCAAAATAAATGGTCGTTAAGTTTTACGCTTACTACACCTACGTTGTTGTTCTCTTGCATACTTTGTCTCATGTTGTCTAAAGATTTTTTTCTTCTTTGAGTGTAATCGAACCGTATTGATTTCTGATTTTCACTTAGGTCTTTCGCGAGGGTTCATTGTGCTGTTTGCCGCCTTGGTTTTTTGATTCTCCACTAATATGCGATGTTCTGCGGAGTACTTCAGTTATGTGCTTCCACCTCATAATTTTGATTCACGGGGGATTTTTGTAGTGTCTCCACTACTGGTTTTGTGATTCCACTGGTGAGGTTACTCTTGGTTTGTGGTCTTTGCACCAATTGGGTCTAATCCACGCTCTAGTAGAGGGTATCTCGGTTGGTGTCTCACTTGGTGTAGTATTTCCCTGATTCCCAATGGTGAAGGGTATAGGTTGGTTTGCGTGATCCACTTATGCGGTCGAATTCCGGGCACTTCGTGTTGGAGGGTATTGGATCGGCTCTTATACCCGCTGTAGCTCGGCTATGTAGACGACAACCAAATCTCATTTATAAGGGTCTGAGTTTAGAAATGTTTAGCCCATCTGTTCAGGAAGTAGTGTACTCTTGGGGGTCGGTTGGTTCTGTGGTGGTCCTAGATCCGATAGAATGCCGGATAGCATGGCGTCGGTGCCCAAACATTCCAAGACCAACCCTACCTCATTGCCCATCAAGTTCCGTTTGGAGACTTACTGTAACTGGGCATTATGTTGAAAACGGTATTCACTACTCGATTGCACTCCGTTTATGGACTTCCTTGGGGTAAAATGTTGCGAGCATTTACTAGCTGTAATGATATGCTTATTACCGTTTTGATACTATTATACTTAAGGGGAGCCTTTGTCGATTGGTTGATCCGTATTAGTATACACTCATTATATATGCGTATTTTGGACATATACTGGTGCTCTATATTTTAGCTTATAACTTTTTTAATCTCACAATCTCGGCTAGTCGTACTGGGTAGATTAATGTGATGTAACAACCACACTAAGCCATCTGGTATGGATGCCGCTATATAGGAGATTATAGTCCTCTTTGAATATTTGCCTCTGGTGCTGCGTTGTTTTTGCGTAAGGGTCATAGCTAATTTGATCTAGAGTTCTGAAACCACTTCTTTCGGCTTGTCTTCAGGAAGATTAAAGTGATGGTAATGTGTGTGCACAGGATAAGCACTGATATTTTAGGTAGTATTATATGCAGATATGTCGTTGTGAATTATTTTGGTTGTAGGTAGCTTACACCATATGTGCGTATTAAGTAGATAGCGTTTGTCGGATACCGTTAAGGCACGTATGTTGAATTCGGATGTTAGGTTTTATTTGGCTTTATGTATGTTCTGATGCTTGAAATGATGGTGTTATTGTGTACTTAGTAGACATATAAAGGGTAAATACATTGAATTGAATTAAAATGTTCGATTTTAAAAAAATTAAGAAGACC
The DNA here is from genome assembly GCA_008642245.1 of Bassia scoparia. NCBI lineage: Eukaryota > Viridiplantae > Streptophyta > Magnoliopsida > Caryophyllales > Amaranthaceae > Bassia > Bassia scoparia. The sequence goes on along the minus strand of SNQN01002391.1, from coordinate 17,349 downwards.
ATTAGGACCTGTAAGAACCCATAGACCCATCAGACCTAGTGGTTTGGGCTGTGGGTCCAGAAAATTTCAGACCTAACGGATAGGGTGGGACTGGAATCTCAAAAATGAGCGGGTTGGGTATGGGTCGTCAAAACTCCTAGTCGATTGGAGAATGTCCGGGAGTCTTCGCCACAGAACTCCCGACCTAAACCCATTGCAATCTCTAGTCACGGGACTTCTACTTGCATTGAGACCCTACATCAGGGCCCTTTTTTTTTCCGGGAGATGCATTTTTGTCTATAGACAAACTTCTAGCGTTCATCTTATGGGTCACTTATTAACTCTTGACTCTTGTCTTGATAGTAAATTATTTTGTATGAAAACACACTAGATGTTTTTTTATTTACCGTAAATGATTGCCAAGTTGTGATAGATATTGAGCGGAATACCAACATGATAGCTCTTTTCGGGTGCATCTTTTCGTTGGCAACTTTACGATATTTCGACGACAGCTTTAGCTATTACCTATTGCCTTTCTTCATTAGGGGAATTTTTGTCATTGTGGTGTGACTTTGACCAAATTGCGTTTGGCTATGAGGTAACACTCTACGAGCATTGAGAAGTTGCTCTTAGCATATAACTTGAAAGCATTTTGGAATTGGATGTAAAGCAATGGGAACTTTTCAGCGTGGTTGACAGAATATTTCGATGGTTGCCGACCTACAGGAGAAAATGGCTATTGCGAAAGAAATTAGGCAAAAGGTGAGAGCAATATACAAGCTAAGTGACGCATTAATCGCCAGGTCCAATTTTATATCTGATTTATTTATCCTTCCATCGTGTTCAGGCATGGAGATTTGCACAACTCAGATTCTATTTTTTGGCTGTTGTAATTGATCGTGGCCTTCGATTTTTTGAATACCATGAATGGCCTTAACTTCAATGTGCTCATCTTCATTGACGCGCATTTAGATGTTTGCCAATATTTTTTGGTGCGAATTTTTGCCTCTCTTTATAATATTTTCTTAATTCTCCATTTGTGGTTTGAGTCTTAATGAAAAGGATTTTTTTGCAGGTGGTCAAAAGGCTTTATGTCTTTTTAGGTCTTATCAAAAAACACATCCAATAGTATTCAAGTGTGCTGTTGCTCGAACCCTAGCGATGTAATGCAACATTATTCATATAATCGTGAAAGGTATATTTTATCACTTCAGAATAAGGGGTGGTGAATATCCTAAATCAAAGCCTTGATATCGGATTCATGCATATATGGACTATTGATTTGATTCAATAGAAATCGAGATGCTTATTGTTCATTTAATAGTGATATCATCCTTTTTCTAATATATTGGGGTTTGTTTGTAATATTGACTTTGGGAGCTGGCTTCTTCTTTTAAGTGAGATCTAATATGTGCGTTAAAACTTGAAAAAAGTTGCGAACCTTCTGAGTTATCTGGCGCTTACTCTCCACACTCGTTTCTGATTAAAGTTAAATGACATTAGTCATTATCTTGTTTCTAACTTTTAAGTCTCTAATAGCTAATAGTGTAAAATATAGTGCCATATTTTAAGTATTAGTGATTTGGTTATTACAGCCTCTTGTAATATGACCAGTGGCTTTACTATTGTGAGAGTACATTGTATTGAATATTGGTATTTTTTGACAAAATAAGCACAACGTTTCTGTCAGATGCCATGCGCTTCATTACGTTAACATTATCCTATGCTTGTTTATTTTTGCTGTGTTGCTCGACCAAGAACAGTTAAAGTTATGTTTCCAAGGTGCTACACATTTTATGCTAACACAATGTGATGTGCTTGCATGAAAAGCTATATGGAATTTTCACTTTAAATCGTGTTTTGAGTGAAATAAGCATAGCTTTTTAAAGGAATCCTACTAAAAATGCTTGTTAACGGTGATTGCTTGTTTCATTGGAGGATTGTGGTTGCTAAGTGAATGCACAAACCTCTTGAAAACCTTGTTGCATAAAAATTCATGAAAATCGAAATTGTTGATCACATTAATCTCATTAAGCCATAGTTAAATGATGTCACAACCTGGGAAGATTATCTGAAGTGACTTTTATTCTGTCGTCCTTATTTCGATTTGCTTGTTGGTATAGTTTGCCCGGGAACATTTGTTAATTACAATTCAATGGGCTTTAAAAATTTCCTCCACTCTTCGATAATTGGCTAGGAATGAATTTGGGTGCCAATTTTCCCTTAATGATAGTGTGTCTGCACTTGTTGTGGACAGTAGTCATGTCGAGCCCCACAACAGTGGAAATGGGGACATCTAGTTACTATGTTTGCAGATAGCATCGAGATCTATTCTCATCCTTCATCTAGTCGGGAGTATTGCTCTCGCCCGCTCATCCATCATTTTGAAATTTTTCTTTGCGAGGTCCACATTCTGATCTGCTCTTTGTGTTTTAACAGCCCAAGAATCTAGCTAAAGAACCGCATCCTCGAGAAGAGGATAGAAAGTTCGAATAAGTTCCCATAGTGGACAGGGAGCTGTATTCTCAGAATGAGGTATTAAATAAAATAAAAAAATGAATCTTAGTCGCCTGTATGTATATTTTGGCGTCGCGGTAATTCTCTCTCTCGTCATATGCCTACATCTCCATCGTAACCGAATGCAATGCGACTCGGGTATGCTATAGATAATAATTTTCCTGTGGCTTTGTCGTATATTTTGCTTTGCTAAACCTCTCATCCATTCTTGGTGTCATCTCTCGAGTCGGTGCATGGCACAGGAGGATTCTCTCATGTCCCTACAGGATTTCGCGCCATCCTCATAAATGGAACCTTGCATACTGACGTCGACTGTAACAGATCAAAATTTTCAGCCGTAAATGATGAGTTCTCTCGAGCGTCGTAATAGTAGAGACCGATGATAGGCTCATCTCTTCGTAGAGCCTATAGTGCGGCAGCTGTGCCTCTTCTATTGATGTCTTACTACTTTAGACATGACACATTAAGAGCTCCCCTCTCAGCTTTTCCTATTCGACACTCCTAAGCTTCACAGGTGGTTTGGCTTTGATAGATCAGAATAGAGAGATAAGATTGGGCACCCAAACAAATAATATATATATAGGAAGATATATATATAATCTGTGGGTTGTTGATACATATAGACTCCTAATCTGTACTCGAACTCATATTAAGATTTTGCCATGCTACGTTGGACTCATTTTGGTCGAGACAGATAAGCCTCTTTCCCAAAATTTTGAGGCGCTGCACTACTAAACGCAACTTCTTGGTGTAACCATTAGGGACAAAACTAACAGTTTGCAATAGGTCTGTTAAAAAAGAGTTGGGAAGAAGTTTTGTTTGTTGACACCACAGGATTCAAGCTTGGGTTATTTGCGCTCATCGCTTGCGGGGGGAAAGATCGGAGCTTTCTAAATCTACCCAATGCATGTGTTGAAGACCGGCGTACGGGACTTTCCTTCACAGAAAGGCCTTTTTCCGGTAGTTATTGATAGTCGACGACAAACAGATAATATCAAGTATCACTCATACGCGTCGCTTCTAGCAATTCTGCGGTGAAGGACTGGTGTCGGCTGCCGCCTAGTATGGTCCTGTTCCTGGCATTGACTAGCAGCAGGAGATGGCATTTAGGTAGGAAGCCGTGTTCTCAAACGAGCGAACCTGCCATAATTAAGTGTGCTATTATCGGACTGATTTCTCTCCAGAAAGGAGGCGTGGAGGGCAACCACAGATGAGTCGGTCGTCAGACGTGTAAAGAGGAATGTTCGTTTGTTTAATTTCTGAATGTATCGTATGTAAGTTTGTCCATTTAGGGCTTGGCTTGCTATATTGATGTCTGTCATTAATCGTGTGTTAGAAGAGCGGTGTGAGTTGGGTGAGAAATGTTTCAGTTGTTGTACGCTTGTTTCATTATCTTCTTCCGCTGCTTGGAGGACTTTCTGAGGGCATTTTTCGCCCTTCGCAAATTTGAGAAGTCTTTGTTGGTTGGATGGATTACTGTTTTTGTGTTTGCAGTTTAGCGCAATCTCATTTCTCCTCAGTTAGAGGGGTTGATAATTAGGGAGTATTGTATAATTGCATGCCAGATTGACGCATTTGTTTGGCAATCGGATATAAATGTGGTAAATGCGACTAGCAGTAGAGATAAATCTTTGGTCTTTAAAATTAGCAAAATGATGTTCTAGATGCTTCTCACGCGCCTCATTTTTTTTACGTTTTTCTCCATTTGGCTATTTAATATTTGCCTACTGCCTGTCTAGGTCTGATCTTCTAAGCTGGCATATGATTGTTGCACCTAATATTTTTCTTGGCATGATTTCCGAGAGTTGTTAACTTCGTGTCAAGCCGGGGCTTTAATAGGGCTGAATTCATAATGCATGTTCATACGGCTTAATACCTCAAGGCGAGAAGCCGCGATCGTGCAAAGTGCTTCGAAAAGAGATGCGGTTCGATCGCTAGTATTTTGCATTTGGAGTCGGTCTCTTTAATTTTTATGTTTTGATGAGAAATAATAAATGCAATCTGATTGTAGTGGTTAGCTTGGGTATAGTTCTGTTACTCATCAGACGAGAACTTCTGCAATCTGTCGCGAAATTGACAGCGGTATTTCAGCATCCTCAAATTGGCAGAGGATATTACGCAATTATCGGCGATTAACACTTCTATCTAGTGTCTTGATCTTATTACAGAGAGTTTTGTTTTGTGTGTCATTGTTTTTTTATCATTTAGATGTGTCTGTTCTAGAATACACGGTTAAGTGGTTTGGACTATTACCTAGTTCATTTCGCCTCCATAAGTTGGACCTGTATTAGCTAGTGATCGATTTTTGGTTTGGTGAAATGGCACGCTCGCTCGATAATGTGACAGCGAGTTACGTTTGACATATGGATATTAAGTGTGGACTAACTGGGTAGGGATACGTGATAATAGGGAATTGACATAATTCATCTGTGGAATTAGAATAGGCTCTGCACGTTAAATGGAGACTTACGGTGCCATTGGTACATTGTAGTTGGGTGACGGAGTCGTGCGTATATTCAGGTGCTCGATGTGATTTGTAGAAGTACCTCAACTTGCACGTTAGTCAACGCCTATGTGGTGAATCTGATAGGGCAAAACGGGTTTTCTAATGAAGGTATGGGTGGAGGAAAAATCCATCTGGCGTTCTGTACTGTATGGCTTGTTCTCTACAAAGATAGCAGAGGAGTGGATTTGTATCATCGTTGATTCTTATTGCCAACAATTGTATTCTTTCTTTAGTGTTTGATGTTTTCTAAGTAGCATTCGAGTTTTAGGATTAGTCTTTGCATTAAGACCCTGATGTTATAATTATGAACTATAAGGTATCGTTTGGGAGTTTGGTTGGAGAAAGAGTATAACTTGGCTGTAATGAATTGTGACATCGAAGAGAGACTCGTTCCTTTTGTATCTGCTGACTTGAGAAACCTTCGCACTCTCCACTCTCTCCTTTGACGTCCTTCAGGCTAGTTCCAGATTGAGGGAATCTTTCATCTTTAAAGATAGGGATAAGAACTTGAATGCGACGTGCGCTACGAAATACTGGTATGTGGGAAGCCACAGCTTCACGTCATTGGTGATGGATAATATCACTAGCAGCACCTCTCAACATGGATGAATATGCCAGTTCTTTATCAGATGAAGTCCACGTAGACCATTTTATCAAGAACTGATTTGGCCTCTTCCTTTGCTACTTGAATTGGCTAGTCTGCTGTTATTCTCAGAGTGTATAGGAACCGATAATGCATCTATTAGTCACATTTGTTTGGTTATCACAATGAGCCACTTTTCCGTCAGAATCAGGTGTTTTTTGCACCCATAAACGATTTGTATAGTTTTTTGAATGTATTCATGTGCTGTATTTCTAGAACTTTCATATTTACTTGTTAACAGAAGTAAAACATTCCATTGGAGTAGCCCTTCAATACATAGCATAGCTTGCCGCTTCGTGAGTTATAGTTTTTTTGTTTTTTAAAGATTGGTTGCGTTGCTATGACCAATGCGATTTCCATGCATAGAGACACTCCTATCATGTCAAGGCTGAGCCCGTCTCAGGACTGGGAGGGTTTAAGTTCTCGTTTTGTGTGGGACAGATCAGCAATTGCTGCTAATATTACTCTTCCCATTTGTAATTTCGATCATGTTTTTTGTGGGGTTTTCAGTGATACCCTGGTTTTTGCTTCTCAATTCTCAGGAAAAGAACTCTTTTTTAGTAGAGATCTTGGTTGTACTGAGGTCGGCTGATATCGACAACATGGAATTTTCATTGTGATGACTATTCTCATATTTTGTCGCGAGTGGATGGATTGTTAGGTGCTGCCAGAAACAGAAGACACTTTGCATTAGTTGTCTATATTCGGCAACGAAGTCATATGATCACCCTTCCTTTCGAAAGTCCGGATTTTTGCCATCGTCGTTGAAGGGAGGTAAATAGCAGCGTCATGATGTATCTGGTTCATCCGGCTGTGTTGACGGCTTCAGTCAATACTTCTCTTTCCACTCACAGGCTCTGGGTAACCATATATGGACTCTGGATTTGTTCTCACATACGTTTTACTCAGATGTAGTATTATCAGGCCTCGAAAATTTGATTATTTGGTACTTTAACCTGATTTGTCTTTTGTTTGGTTTACTTTTCGAAGCTTGTTACTGAAGTTGTCGGAGAGTCATAGACTTTGTCAGTGCGTAATTTGTTTATGGCTTCGTCAGTTGGATTTTCGAGGACGTGTCTGGCTCTGAGGAAATATAAGATAGTAATACTCAACAGGTGCATTTGGATGAATTCTAGGTTAGTGGGCGAGGGCGGTGAAGGCCGTTAATAGTTTCTTCGCTGTATAGTGGACATTTTGTGTTCGCAAGGATTCAACATTCAAATACGTGTTATTCAGGCTAGAGGAACTTTAGTTACTTAGTGATACTCCAATTGTTCACTTCTTTATCTTCAGTCTGAATACACTCTTATTATTTTAGGTTGATATAATCTTTTAGTTCTTAACACTTTAATTCATTGACTTCTTTAACCGACTTTCTAGAGTAGAATCAGCCATTAGAGACTCGTCTGTACTATGCTATTTGTTGTAGGTATGTAAATATATGACACCTAGAGTCTTACAAGCTTGCACGATTATATCAGCTATTAGTCTATTCTCATTTCACACTACTATTTGAATGATGTGGGTCTCTCATATGTTTCCGAGGTTTGGGACTCTTTGGCTACGTATGCCTCAGGAGTTGTGTTAGGAAAGCGATTGCAGACTATAATTGATCTAGGTTTATTATGTCATTCGCATGATGTATGCATCGTATTGTTTAGCCAACTTTTATATGAACGGACATCGAATCACTGTTAAGCGAATCAGTGAAGTTGATAACTGGCAGCCCATGTAGTTGCCAGTTCAAATGCCGTCAGAGGTTTTTCACATTTCTATTTTGTATAAAGTAATAAAAGTCATTCTAAATGATAGAAATTGTTGGCCTAATATGGAGTCTTTGCCGCTTTAGGGCTGGGGTCTCCTTAGAAGAAACCCAGGGGACTATAGAAGCAAGAATTGAGTTTAGCACAAGTATTAAGATAGCGTGATTGATGACCTATTCATTACGGAGCAGAAGTAGGGGGTAGGGGCATAGAATGTAGAATGAGGAAATTAATGGGTTTGAGTCCAAATAAACCAATATGTGAGGAAAATGGCATCGCTGATATTTTTTAGTGTCCTTTATGGGAGGATTTTGGGAATGTGGCATTATAATTTTATTTTTGTTGTGTGCAGATGGTCGCGAGTATTGAAGTTATGTGTTGGGCTGGCTACGCTAGGTGTTGGTAGGTAGTCATCGGAGTTGGATGTTTGGAGATGTCGTTGTTGGAAAGTTTGAGTCTCGCACGTGCTATTTGAGGCAAATGTGAGGATGCTTATTATATAAAGGGGTATTTGTTTTTCTTTACCGATTTTTTTTTCTCTCTGTCTAGATGCTCCCTCGTTAATTTATAACGAGCCTCCTATAGAGTTGCCTTATTATCCTGCGTAGGGAGTCCTCTACTCATTTGCTTAACCTGGATTCTCATTTATTGCTATTTTGTGTGTAGATGAAAAGAGTTGCCAATGTAAACAAATCGATAGCGATGAGCGTGGGTAAGATTGAGAAATTTTATTGCAAGGTGTTGTCTCCTTTTTGAATTCGACATTTGGATATATCTGTGTGGCTTTGACCGATGGCTGTGGACGTTGCACAATCATTGCCTTGACGAAGGAAATAAGGGGAATGTGTACGCGTTTGAGATAGAGGAGGCATACTGAAGCTCAATGGGACTCTAACTTCGTTTTTGATGCCTTATTAAGGATATATTTTGCTAGTAATTGCATGCAGCCTCTTAGAGATTCTTGAGATTCCTTTGCTCTTACAGATTGTGCCGCTCTTTGGTTTGCTTGTTACAATAGCGCAAGTTACCGTGACGATTATGCCCTATTTGATAAATATGATTTCTTCTCCTGCTAATTTGTTTGGCCACATATATTCAATAATCTGCCTCTATTATCGCTGTTGTTTGTTGTGTTAATATCAGTGAACAGAGATGTAGATTAATAGACTTCTTATCATGTGAGACGAGTACTTTGTTTTGCTGACTAAGTCTTATATTGCTCATGAGGCCATGCAGTTCTAAGTCTTCATCTGTAACTTTGATATATTAATTGATCATTTAGAACGACTAAGAAAGAATTGACTGAGGTCAATAAACGTGTCAGCTGAACAGAAGTATGCCAATAACCCTATTGGGCACATAAGATACCTTTTCAACGAAGACTCTCTGTTGTCAGTAGACTTTAGAGTTAAATCTATAGTACGGTGAGAAGCAAGACATTTGAATCAGTATAAGCAAAGTTATACATCTGGTAGGCTACTATGATGTCTCCTAGTATGGGCTAGTCTCTTAAGGACCGACGCATAGTGCATGGTGGGGACAGATTATGGGAAAGTAAGAGTTTAATGAACGTTTGACATCTTGTGTGAGCTTGTGCTAGTTGATCTTAAAATTGATTATTGTCATGACTATTATGCCTGTGGATTATGAACGTATGTTCTTTGTTGTTCATGGTAGAGTTTTTTACTCCGTTGACTCGTGTATGCTGAGGTGGATCGCTGCACAGTGTATGTTTGATTTTTAAAAGCTTTAGACTGAAAAATGTTTATGACTGGCTTGGCTTATTATTGTTCATCTATAGCGCAATATACAATAGTTTATCGCATATGCTAGCAATCATTATTAACTTATAAATTGTTAAACGATTAGTATGAGGCTATGCCGTACGATTAACTTCTATGCTCATGTATTATAGTGCAACTATATTTATTATTATAGGGTGTTTAGTTATTTATTTGTTTTGATGCTTAGTGACTCTCCTGTGGAATTCACTGGGTTATGACTTTAGTACACGTGTAATTCTCGCTAATGCGCCTTTATATTGTTTTGTCTGGCCCATTTCTTCTTAATCTTTCTTTGCCTGCTAAGGTAGACTGTGATAGGTGATAATGTTTATGTGGATCCTACCAATTTTGCTCGAAATAGTTGAGACACAATCAAGAATTTAAGGGAGTTCATATTTATTATATACAAATATTCTTGTGCTTTGTTGTTAGTATGATCGTTATGTTACTATTACTCATTGGCCGATAGCTGGCTATTTTTGGCAGATTTTTGGTGATGCCGGTAATGCGCTTAGAATGACTTGTCATATGAGGTTGCCAGTAGAATCCTGTCCAATATTCTGCTAGTGCTCGATTCTCTTACCCGTAAGGGGTTCAATGTCACAAATGCTCAGCAGAGTGGAATTTCTTATCCTTGTTAACCGTCAACCGGCCATTCATTGATAGGACGGTGCTGATCTCATATCCCTTATGTTGGGGTTGTTATTAAGTGAGTTTATTGGTGTTCAGTACTATTATATAACATGCACTTGTCGTATCGATTTATCTCAGCGTCGCGGATCTAGTTTGATCTCATGTTGTCTTCGGGTGTAGATAACTTATCGTTTTCAGGGTGATGAGGGGCGACTATTCTAAGTGAGAAATTGGTCTTGATGTTATTCCCCTGGGCGCTCTCACGTTCCTGGTTTGGCCCTGTGTCGGATGCAAGAACTTGCATTATTCGGGCACAGTTCGCATATGATTGAGCAAGCAATAGTGACTGGTGTATTAGGCTTATTGCCTATTTTCCGTTCTAGACTGGATGACAACTTGAAGTATACTTCAGGTCGCGACTTTATTTTACAGATTAAGAGGTGACGCTCTGACAGAAATCGCTACTGCGCATAATGGTCCTCAACTGATTGTTCGTCTTCTGAGACGATTGGGTCTGGATTGAGTAGTAATAGACTCCAATATGCGCTAAGTCAATCTTAAGGTATATGTGAGTGACCGAGTTCCGTTGGTGACAAGGTTGAGGGAAGACAGATACAAGATGACCATGGCCATAACTAGTCGAAGAGATAGGATAGTTTAGAAGTTACTCGTGAGGGACATACTGAATCTCTTTGACTGTGTAGAGTATTCGCATTGATCTTAGATTTTCCCCTTGTTCTTGCAGAGCAGACTGAAGTTATTCAATTACAGAGATTATCTTTTCCGTGATCGCTACAAAGAGGAATAGCGCATATTGGAGGTCCAAGAAAGTGGGTAACGTTTTCGTATGGTATCTTGTGGAAGAATAGACAAGGTTGAGCTTTGAAAGGAGAGCATTCTCATCTGTCCGGTTCATGAGCGCGTATTTAGGGTTCTTCCTCGCTCAAATAGAGGCGGTCTTTGATATTTGAAAAGGGAGTCCCTTTAGACTATTGGGGTTCCTTAGAAGAGGCGGACTGGTTGTGATTTATTATTTAAGGGCTTGAAATACATAAGAAGTGAAATGGCAGAAAAAGGGAAAATTGTAAAGTTTGCAGAAGAATAATGACTCGCCTTAAAGAGACGCAATATTGAGAGATGAGACGCGAGGCCTAAAGGTGAGGGCTCCGGGTTGCAGAGAAGAGGAGCTGTCGCAGATTAATGCAGAATAGGAGCATAGATAGTGATATAGGAGCTGGCAGTAATATGGAGTGTTATCTTTCTGGTGGCTTTTATCTTTCGCACAACTCTTGTTTAAATTTTAAATGTTTCTTTATTTTTGATAGTCTTGGTACTATGATTTTGCCATGCTTACGGGACTTGCCTTCAATTGATCCTAAGCTCTAGGTGTTTGGCTTGATAGAGTGGTTTTGGGACACCACAAACACCTTTCACTTCCCATGGGGGGGAAATGGCTTTAACTCCCAATGATTTTGCCATGCGTACGGGACTTTCCTTCACAGAAAGGCTTTTCCTTGTTGATAGTGAGACCAAGATCACCAGCCCTCGCTTGGATGACTGGTTGGGCCCTATCGTTCCCCGACTACGAGCAGAGAGCATGGACAACCGAGCGCTGCAAAGTGTGCTTATCGGTGGTCTCGAGCTGGAGGGCACCACAGATGAGCGGTCAGCTAGGATCTTTATTCTGATGATGGTTTGTACTGCTTTGTGTCTTCATAAGGGCACGGGGAGTAGAGTTCAGTTGCGCTTCTTCCCTGCTTTGGAGGACCTTTCTGAGGTCGCCAAATGGATGGTACTTTAATTCCCGCGCTAGCTGGCTGCTGGAGAGTGCTTTAGGTAATTTTTTTTACCAGTTTATTTGCATTTAATTTGCCTCCTGTTGGCTGACTTAGCTTATTGCAATTTTGGATGTATAGTACTTTCCATGCATAGGCTTAATACCCAAGTTGCAATCTCAAGTGCAGCTTGCTCGGTGGAAAACAATGATGTAGTGGACCCCTCGAGAGACTCTGACCTGGAATGGCGGACTTCAGCATCCTAGGAGGATTATCCGCCGTCTTAACCCAGCTGATATGAGCTTCGTTGTTTTATCATTTGTGTGCTTTTGACACTTGTGACTCTAGTTCCATTGCCTTGCAGATTAAGTGACGCCCGTGGAAGCGAGTAAGAAATGTAAGGCCGAGGAGGTTTGCTACAGTGGCTGAGCTGATTAAGATACGGTGCGTCATTTGGGGGCCATAAGGGCTCGTTTGGTACCTTGGAGAGCACGTGGTGAGGCAGCTAGTTGCCGAGGTATGAGTCTTATTCCCTTTTCTTTGTGTTTGCTTCAGTTAGTTGTGCACTAACTTGAACTTGGCTCGTGTAGCCTGGCTATGACCTCAAAGAGATTCCTTTTGCTGACTTGAGAAACCGTCCTAGCTTTGACGAGTTCATTGAGCCTGCTCCTCAGACTGGTAGGCATGCTCAGAACTCGATTTGCCTTGGAGCTTGTCAGGTAGGGAATGCATTTCTTGTTTGGCTTTGCCCTTTTCGTGTCAGTGTTTGCTCATGTGCTGACTTGCTTGACTTGCAAAATTGATGCCTAAAGCAGGCGTCGTGAGATAGGTAGTGGTGATTGATGCTTGGAGACACTCCTATAGTCAGCTGAGAGACTTGGTAAGCRCATCAAATTTGTAATTTCGATCATTTGTGGGGTCAGGAACCCGTTTCTCACTTGGAAACCCTTTTTGGAGGTTCGTGAGGGCGACGATGATGATGCTAATTGCGATGTAAGGATGAGGCGAGCCCTTAACCAGGGAACGACTTCGACCTTGTCGGGCACAAGGTTCATGAGTGGCGCTTCAACTTCTCTTTCTCAGCTCGGACCTTTGACTCAGTTCACAGTACTAGGGACTCCTTTTGTAGTTTCTTTCTCTGACGAGTTGTCGGACGAGTCTACTTTGTAAGTGTTAGCTTCGCTTGGATTTTCGACGTGTCTCGAGAAATAGATATACCTATCACCTATAGGGGAGGGGGGTGACCCTAGCTTTGCATTGGTCGATTTTAGGACTTAGTTTAGACCTACTTAGACTTATTTGTTTACTTTTTCTTACTTAACTTGACTCTTTAACTCGACTTTAGCCTAGACGCAAGTATTTGTGTAAATATGCCTAGACTCGTGTATGACTTTAGACAAACTCATTTGTAGTGCCGAGGTTTGACTACGACTTGCAAAAGTCAACTTGCTAGCTATATGCAATTCATGATGTATGTGTTTAGACTTTTATGACGACATCGATCATCTTGCGTTGTAGCGCGTGTTGCGTTGCGTTGTTTAAGGCAAATATTGGCTCATTTGTCCTTGAAAACCCAGGGAAAGACCAAGAATGAACCAAGAACTATGTGCCATAGTGCATGGGAGCAAAGAAAATGAGGAAAATTGGCCAAAACTATGCGTAATTAAGCTTAGTTTGGGCACAATTGCGGCCAAAAACTGGCCTATTTTACTCGATTTTAGATTTTTGGAAAGTTTGTGCAGCCCAATTGCTTATAAAAAGGGGTTTGTTCTTACCCTAATTCGTTATTATAGCCTCAAGAGTGCATTAAAACCTCTCTTACATTGCTTAAATTTCATTTAATTCATTACATCAAAGAGTTTAGTAACAAATCAAATGGAGAGGGATTTTGCAAGTGCTTTGAATGACTTGCTTCGAGGCTTGGATGCTCGCGAGAAGGAGGACCTTGTAAGGCTGAATTGCAATGTTCTCTTGACTTTAAGTTATGTAAGCCTTGATTCGAACCTTCTCTATGCCGCTATTAGCCCGTGAGACCCATTGATGCATTGTTTTCGCCTTCGGGACAAGGAAATTATTCCTTTTCTTGAGGAACTTTGTGCTATTATTGCTTGGYCGGTTCTAAGTCTTCCTTGTATTCCTAATACCGCCAATTACTTTGTTAACAAATATGAGCTAGCAATACTTGAGACTTAGTCCAACTATCTTACGACGCATAGTGCATGGTCAGGAAATTAACTTACTTGACTTAGTTGACTATGTTGCTAGTGATGCTTCTTGCCGTAGAGTTTACCGTAGGCGTGCAATTATGATTTGCTTGTTTGCGCGCTTCTTATTTGTTCATGGCAAGCCAAAAGTTCGTCATGCTAGCATCATTACTATTGTTAAACGATGTGAGGCTAGCCGTACTCCTATGCCGTTGTGCACGGGGTAGTTATTTGTGATGCTTGACCGTCTTAAGAAGGATTCGCATGCGCCTTTATCTGGATGCCCCACTTTGCTGCAAGTACAACAATTTTGCTCAAATATTTGCAAAATAATGCATTTATACAAATATTATTGCTTGTTTATTGATGCGATGACTAAATATTGCACATGCTGCTATTTTTGGCAGATTTGGATGATCGAGCGCTTGAGCCTTGTTGAGGTGCCGTAGAATCCTGTCAAATATTCTGCTAAGGGATTCTTTACCCGTAAGAGGGTTCATGTCAACAAATCTCAGCAAGAGTGGATTCTTATCCTTGTTAACCGTGGCATTCTTATGCGGTGGACTATCCCTTTGTGGGGTATTAGGAGTATGGTGCATATATACTCACTTGTCGTCGTATCTGCGTGCGGCTAGTTTGACCATGTTGACCTTTTATTTCCTTTCAAGGGTGATGAGGCAATTAAGGAAATTTTTGGTTATTCCCGCTGTTGTCACGTTTTGGCCTGAGGATAAGCACTTGCATTCGGGCAATGCAATAGAGCAAGAAAAGTACTGGGTATCCCGTTCTACACTTGAGGTAACCCCACTTTCTCGAGGTGACCACAAGATCTCTGCCCATTACCGTGTCTGGATGAATGCCACTGATATGATGAGCCGTGTAGAGCAGAAAGACCATGCCAACAGTAAGAGACTGGACTCTGACTCTACTGAGACCCCTCCTACTAAGTCTAAAGTTATTTCTGCTAAGGAATGACTTGGTCCAAAGAAGGTGTCAGTTTAGAGTAGGCTTGAAAGCATTCCTCCTTTGCGGATTCAGTAAAATGCTGCTGAAAGAAGACTTGGGCCTAAAGAGATGGTTGGAGGTGATCCTAAAGGAAAAGGAAGGATGAAGTGGAAGATAGACCCAAGAGACGCAAATGGGTGAGGAAGCCTAAAGGTGAGGGCTCGGGTGCAAAGAAGGATGATTTCTAGGAGCAAGAAGATGAGGAGAAGGAGTGATTGCTTTTTTCCACAACTCTTGTTTAATTTTAATGTTTCTTTATTTTTGAGTTAATAAAGCGATTAGCCTATGAGCCGCTTTTGCTTGTAATAAGTGAACTTGGAACTTGAAATTTTCTTTTGTATTATAGTTGCTCAATTTAATTTACAAGTAGTAATAAATTACAAATTTGCATGGCTTTTATACATTGTTTATATATTGCATTGCTTATACATGGCTTTTATACATTGCTTTTTTTTTAGCATGTTAAAGAAAACATCGTCTAATTACCGCTTGATTGTTCTTCACTTGCAAATCAAAAACAATTAGGGCACTTGTTATTGTGGCCGAGCCTCAAGGTGAGGTTGCCTACGTATCCTATAAGTAATAAGCCATCCGTAGTTCTGATGCATGATGCTCTCGTGTTGCTGAAACACGGTGCGCGTGTATGCCTTAGACGTAGTACTTTTTGAGCTAGTCTAAGTTGGTGAGGTTGTAGAATCATCACCATTCATGTCCATTAGCTTGACTGCCCCTTTTGGTAAGATCCTTTTGACAATATATGTTCCTGCCCAATTAAGACAAAATTTTCCTCGAGGATCTAGGACTTTCTTGTGGAGTGCTTTAAGAACCAAATCACCTTCTTTGATGCCTCATGACTCAACTTGTCGATTGAAGTACCGTTCGACCCTCTTTTGGTATGCTTGCACATAAGGCAAGGCTATTAGCCGTTTGTCATCGAGCAAAGCTAACTCGTCGAATCTTGCCCTGACCCAGTCTACTTCTAGGAGTTTGCTTTCTAGGACAACGCATAGAGACGGGATCTCTAGTTCCACAAGTTGAACAGCTTCGGCACCATAGACTAGTGAGAAAGGAGTAGCTCCTATTGAAGTGTGAATAGAGATCTTGTAACCCAATAGAGCAAAGTGTAGCTTTTGCAGCCAAACTCGATAATTCTCCGTCATCTTAGAGATAATTGTGTTGAGATTCTTGTTAGTTGCTTCAACTACCCCATTGGCTTGTGGCCTATACGGCGTATGACTCTTGGTGTTGAATCCTATATTTGGCAATTAGATCCGCACACTCTGCTTAAAAGTGGGTGTCGTTGTCACTGATGATCTCATGATAGAGTTTTGCACCTTGAAGCAAGTATTGAGACGCGAGACGCCTCAGAGTTCTTTGTTGCTTTTTTGTTGCATTGGAGGGATACTCGTCAGTTTCTAAGTAACCCTTTATGTCTTTGTACCACGAATCTTCTGGATCGAGGTTGGGCACCTCAGCTATTTGTCTAGAGTGCAGATATAAGCCGGTTCTTGCCTTCGTTCAATGATTAGAGGCATTTGAGTCATTGAACTAGAAGTTTGCACGATGGATGCGAGCTTTGTTAGTGCATCCGCGAATTTATTGTCTTTGCACCGTAGATAAGTATATTCGACTTCGTCTATCTGGGATACAATGTTCTCAATGTAGGACTAATACGGAACAAGGCTTTCACTTCGTACCTTCCATCAGCCCGAAATCTAGTTTATGATGAGTAAGGAATCACCATATGCCCGCAATTTCATAACGTTAAATGCAACGGCGGCTTGTAGTCCTAGAATACATGCTACGTACTCTGCGGCATTGTTGGTGATGTCGAAGTCGAGCTTTATGGAGTTCGGGGTGTGCTCCTCTTGTGGTGAGATTAGGAGCACTCCTACTCCACACCCTTTTTGATTAGATGCACCGTCGAAGTATAATGACCAACTGTCCTCTTCATTCATCATTAGTTCTTCGTCTRGGAAGTCAAAGTCCTTCGGAAGGACTTCGTCTGGAGAGTCTACTAGGAATTTGAAGACAATGCTACCTTTGATGGCTTTTTGAGGCATGAAATTAAGGTCAAATTCAGCGAGCATAACTATAGACACCTAAATGTGTCTCCCCAAATGAGTAACCGATGATGAAACATATAACGTTTCGTGATCGATTTGTTTCTAAAAGACGCATTTGAACTCGTGAAAATCTCGAAATATGTGAAGTCAAGCTCAAAATCATGTGCCGAAGGTCAAATAAGAGGCAAAAAGTATCTTCTTTTATTTCTTTTATTTATTTTCTATTTTTTAGAATTTTATATTTGGTTCTAGAATTTTTCAAATAATTTTTACTGGTGATTTTCATGATTTTCACTATTGAGCGTATACACGCTCAGCCGAGCGTATATACGCTCGTTTTTGGTTTTTTGCGCCTATAAATACTCTATTACACCTCATTTCCGGGACAGGGCATACGTTGCTAGGCTTTGCATACTCTCTTGCTCTCTCACTCATACTCTCTCATCACTAAAACACAAAATACGAGTTCTAATA
>SNQN01002390.1:32778-52923 GCA_008642245.1 Bassia scoparia | reverse complement strand
ACGATTTTTTAAAATACGACAGCAATTTACATATTAGTGGGAAAGAAGAAAGAAAAAAAAAAGGGAAAGTAAAGAAGAAAGGGAAAAATTGTGAGCATTACAATTGTTACGGTTTATGGAGTACGGACAATAACTAGGCCTAAATCACAAAGCACAAAACGGCCGTATTTAGCTTATACTGGAGTAGGTATACAGAAACCCAGATACTCTCTCTCCTCTCATACCATACATCCATACCTTTATTTCATTCTCCTCCTCTTATCCTCTCATTCACTCCTCTCATACCCTCAATTCACTCTCATCTCTCTCCTCTCATTCACTACACTTCTCTCTCCATCCAATCACCGACTAACCGGCAATACCACGCCGACGCGCTCCACCGCGATGATCTTAATAAACACCTGCAATCGCACCCTTCCAACACCTAACAAATCTCGATCTCCCTACGACCCACCAACACGCCACTGGTCCCCTCTTTTCGTCGTCGCCGGTCCTCTCATGGGTATTTTTTTTCTATTATTTATTATAGTTTTTTGGGTTTGCTAATTTCTAATATATAGATATGGAATTTTCTGGTGTTTTTTCGATTTTTTTGTTTTATATTATGCGAGATTTCTTGTGTGTATACTTTCATTTTGTAATATAGATAGATGCGCATTTTTTTGCGGTAGTTCTTTCTTTCATAATTTCGCTTTATTATTCTTGTCTTAGATGGTATAGTTTTTGCTTTATATAATAAATATCGGCGAAGATCGATCGATAAATTATTTTATTTATTGGTTATTTTTGGTATGAGTTTTGGATTTGTTTCATAATTTTTTGTGATTTGTTTGGTTGTTGCGCGTATCGTCGATCAAGATATAAGAACCCTCTAAAACATCGTATACAACATATCGGATTAAGAGGAAGCGCAAATTTCGACCTTTGTGACACTCCTTCCGTTATTTCCCTCTTTTTAGTAAGCATGAAGTGGTGGAATCATATCAAAGTAATTATGCTGTCAAATATGTTTTGATTTTGTTATATATGTTTGTTACAATTTTGTGCTATTTGATATTTTTTCCCCACTCGACTTTTTTGTGTTTTCATTCTGACTCAATTTTTTTCAGTCCTGTTTGTACGCTTATGCTTGGATCTGGATATATGTTTCTTAATTTTAATTCTCGCACATTTCAATGTTTTTTTCAGTTGTATAAAAATGATTATTGCTCTAGATGTCAGATTAATTTTAATTTATTCTGAAAGTTCTGTAATGTCTTAAACTCTTTGACTTCGAAAATGATTATTTTTAGATGCATTTTTGTTATTTCTTGGCTGATCTTATATATTTCATGTATCACGTTGTTGTTTCGAGTGGTAGATAGTAATAATTAAGTTTGGAGATTCGTTGTTTCTTCAAAATCATCTCTAACCGATCATATGAGAACTATAGACTTTGTCTCTATACTTCTCACTATGTCTAGAAGATGTTTTCTTGTTGCTCGTCGAATTTTTGATCTAAAGAAGTCTAATTTCATATACATGAATTATTATCATAAGATCTTCGATTTTCCAAATTCTCTATTGAAATTAGTTTTTGTGATTTTCGATTCTCTTTATTTTCCTGATATTTTCTGATTATCATTTTGTTTAGTTTACTTTTATATTATTTTAGTTTTATAGTCATATATTTAGTTTAATTGTTATTTAACAATATGTTTGAAATTTTTTGAATGGATTAGACTCTTATGATATGGGAGCTGTTGGTATAATAAAGCAATGAAGGAATTATCTTGAATCGCATACACTGAGCATGCACTCAGGATGACAAAGTAATCGTAGTGTGGGTTGATCAAGTAAGATATTGATAGTCAAGTTATATCTGATTCAGAAGCAGATCAAGGAGATTGAAGGTTCTGGTTGCACTGATAAGCTCTTGGTGATTTCGAAGGTCATATCTAACTTACTCTTCTCGTTCAAGGTATATAGGCCTATGACCTTTCCTTCCCATGTTACTGACGCCCAGTTCTTTGCTTGTGCCATTAGTTTAAATTACATCTTCTTGACTGTCCTTACATTTTATTCTTCTTACTATTTTTAGTTGAGCTTTAAATATGTAGTTGTATAGTGATGTGGTGAATATAATGGGCACAATTATAAGCAAAAATCTAAATTTAAATAATATGATAAAATACATTTTTCTTGGCGAATAGATGAATAGTATCGAATTGTATGATTCGTGAGATAGCGAATTGAAAAATAAGAATATTATTACTGATATCTCACAACGGGCTCATTTGAAGATCCCATATGTGATTTACTGGTATAAAGAATATTAAATAAATTTCAAGAAGGATATCAAATATAATATTCAAAACTTCTGCGAAACAAATTGGGTTTTAATATTTATTATAGTTCAATCTATTAAGTGTTCATTTTCGAATAAGTGATTCAAGACTCGTCTGGTTTAGACTTCAGGTGTTGATTTTGCGTTATTATGTGTCATTTTATAATGCTTAATGAGTTTATTCACAGCAGAATCCTACTAAGGAAATGCATAGATAATACTAGATCTGACGTCATTATAGTTTAAACGATGCCGGCTGAGCCATAATCAGTTTAATTTCATTGAGATCATCCGTCTAGTAGTGCAGGAGGGACAAGAGTCCTTTGGAGATTTTCAGGGATGGTAGTATTAGATAGTCAAAGCGCATAGAGGAGCATCGACCCCACTTCAATACTCCTCTCTCAAAGAGCTTTTTGTATATTTTATTTATATATTTTGTATAATAAGAAGACTTAAAATACAATTTTTAAAATCATAGTTGCGAAATGACCAATTTTGTTAGATGTACTGCGTGTCAGTGCATCATTGAATATCCTTATGCGACTATATAGGACTTTATTTCAAAAACAAAAAAGAATGGCTAAGAACTAGTACTTGAAGTTAGAAGTTTAACGTGCATACTACAAACTATCTAATGCTACATTGCTATAAATTTTATTTTGTAAAGTGCCTTATCTATAATATAAAGTATTCATAGAACAAAGATAAATAAATGATTATTGTCTAAATAAACAATTTTTATCGGATAAAGTCTACTAATCTCACGGACTTTTAATTATAACAAATTTACACTACATAAGTTTAACTTATAAATAAATATATATGATGAATGCTAGCGACTGAACACACATACCTTATAGTATTTCTTTAACAGCCCGTTTTGTCATGTATAGATTCTAAACAGTACAAATATGAGATTGGGACGGTCACGCTGCATTATCATACACACCAAGGGAAGCGTGCTGTAATGAATAAGATTAATGACACTATGGACGGAATATCAACAACATGTTCAATGATGGATTGAAGTCCTTCGTATATGTTTCATCAGCTCTCTCTAATGTCGTCAATTTATTTAGAGTAGTCACAAATCAGACTCTTGCTCATGATACAGGGTTTGTGTGTTGGCATGTGAATAGGTTAATGGTTATAATATATTCAAAGTATAAGATGGGCTAACGAGAATCAGATTAACCAATGAAAAATTAACACTTGACAAATAGATGAGTTAAGTTTTAAATAGAGAGGAAATTGACTGAAGTATTTTAGAGTAGATGCACCACGCTTCTATAATCGTGTGTACTAAATAATACAGAAGCAGCTTTTCTTGAATATATGTTCAATAATCACCCATATCAGTCTGGAGATCTGAGTTTTGAAAGTTGTATAGTTAATATATGATAGACATTTATCTGCTCATGCTTCGTATTGCAAGTGTACATCATTGTGTATATATAAAATTATCTTTCTACCTTGTCTTGAGTAATCTGGATGATCTGGTACTAAGTATCTAAGTCAAGAACTTTATCTTGTAGTAGTTTATTATGCACGCGTTATTCACAAATTGTAAAAATATGTAATGGTGTATGTATCACTAATGTAGTATACAATGCGCTTATGTTGATGTACAAGTCAATTGATACTTCATATTACAGATACTGGCATATAGAATCTTCATAATATGTTTGTTGCCAATATTAGTTAAGTAGACTACATATTCTTTAATTAGTATATTATATACAATAAAATTGCTAGATATGAATAATTTTATTACAAACAAGGCTGGATGCTCAAGTCTACATAATAGTATCCTCAATTTGATTCGGGTCTATTGAAGAAGGTAAATTCTTTGAGGGACATATCGGAAATTAAGAATATTTGCAGTACTAGATGAAGAGCATATGTTTGGATTAGTCGAATTAGGGAATTAACGTGACTTGTGAATAAGGATTTACAAATTTGTCATTCTTTCCACCCGTTGATTGAATTGTACACTTCGTGAGACAACCTATACAGCTAGTCATAATATAGAAACTAGACAAACATTTAAAGGAAGTGCACGACTTCTGGTCACTCATTGAACTATTTGCCATCATACCATGACACTTCAGCACGCATTACATGCTTCACTTGTAAATATACGTCAGACCAATAGTTACGCCGCCTTCAAGCAAATCATAACGATCCATCTTTGTGCCTATCATGAAGAAAAAAGGTTGGGAATGGTAACATAGGACCTTCAAAAGCTATCTCATACACAGCTGTTGTGACAGGTTCTGAAAACGTGGTAGCGAGGATCATCAGCATAAATAGTGGCCATGATGAACGTGCAAAGAAACTCGGACTAATGTATCCAAACTACTACGTCGCCATACGAGGCAAGTCGTTACGTCAAAGAGTCTTTGGGGACGGGAGCCGCTCAGGACATGGACAGCGTGACAATGGGTGTACACTATTTGACAGAATCCACAAATGATGTCAGTGGCAGGCACTGGGATCTGTAGTGCACCCAATAGAAAATCTGGAGAGACAGGTTTCATATATCAAGCACTCCAACTAGTGGATCCTTGCTTCGTATATCGTGTGATGCACTTGGCATAATAGTATAATGTATCACGGACCTAAAAACGCAAAAGAGTAACTCAAACAAGTAAAGACTTTTTGCAGCTAATTAGCTAGAACAAAGAGCCATACCTCAACGTCCAAATAAGTCATAAGCTGATGCACATCGAAAAAAACCTGGATGACTATAGTGACGTGGAGCATTAATCCTACACACAGTGTCAATACGAAAATTTTTTGGTTCGTCTTCAATTTAGTGAGTGCTGAACATAATTATGTGAGGATTACGCTGGACGTCAGCATGCACGTCAGTATATCTCTCTAACACTCTAGAGCTAATAAGTATAACCTCACAATAGGGTTGTAACGCTAACCAGATGTAGATCAATGTTTTGGTGCGCAGCGCTAGAGGAGGCGCTCTCAACCTTTGTCGTTAGCTGATTGCGAAACATAGAGAATATCAAACCCGTGATTGGCAGCTCCGCAAGTATAATAATTTACTGATGGAATGCTCTAAAACTAAGCTACTAGGTCAAGCTTAAAAAAGCTAATATAAGTCCTACGCAAAATAGCATTGTGATATATTAGTGCGCTATTGTCACACCGTACACAGTGTATGGATTAGAAGGGCCCTCGGTGCTGCATTCATTATCGATTCAATTGCGGACATAAAACAAATGAGTCCTGGTACGTCCATAGAGTGTGAAGCAGTAAGAATACATGAGTAACTCTTCGAATATGATCTTTACTATTATTATAATTTATATCAATACACGAAACACATATCATGATGATTCGTATTGACATCAAACACGGGAATTAAGAGAAATAATAAAACTACACAATAAGGATACATACAATGTTCGAAATAGTCCATCACAGGTGCTCTAACCTACTAGAGAATAAGAATCCCACACCAACTGTTATCACAAAGAGAATATTCATTTAGCTATATTGATGTGAAAATAAAGCACAAATGTGCTTTTGGATTGCCTTGATGGGAAGTCAAATGAAAAATAGCCACAACATAAGAGGAGATATACTATGTTTGAACCTAGGTTCAAAAACGGATTCAAAACAAAAAAACATACTGCAAATGAAATAAAAAAAGTTTGTTAATGGTTTGGATCATAAGTACGAAAAAATATGACATCTCGCACAAATTTTGTGAATCTTACTCAAGTATACACAATTACTCTGAAGGATGAGTACGCAAATATTAGTAATCGTAGTATTAATAATCAGATATTATAAACACAACACTTCTAGAGTGTGTTAAATAAAATTCCAAAATCTCCAGGTTTTAGAAAATAGCAAGCACTAGAAAAACTGATAAGATAATTCAAGATCAGAGAAGAGAAATATAAGAGAGATGGCCTAGACGCTCGCACGCAGAGAATGGGGCACTGTGGTGTATGCTTATTGTATAGGAAGGAGTGGACGAGAGAGTGTGCTTGGTATGCTCGCGAGTGAGAGAGGCTTTCGTTGACTAATGAGGGGAGAGGCTGAGTATAGTAGGTGTTTCATGAGGGATGGAAGTTTGTGGAGGACTCGAGTTGTGCGGGTGTTGGAGGAATCAACTACGTTGGTATGGTTCCTGTAGCGGAGAGGTCGTTCTTGAAGACAGGTGTTCGTTTGTGAGTCATTCTAGTGGTATGATAAGATGGTTGGTGAATGTAATGTTTTCGTGCAAAAACAACCTCGGAAAGTTTTTCATAGTTAAACTAAGTTATATCTGGTCGATTATTTGAGTTAGTACATTGTTATTTATGGGGTCGTATAAGACTCGGATCGGGTCGTCTTGTGGGGCTACATAATTTCTGACTATTGTTGACGATTTTCTAGAACGGTTTTGGTTATTTATTAATTGATAAAATGGGGAAGTTTGAGATCATGTTTATTTAAATTTTGTGGCATTAATTTGATCGCATTTTAATAGAAAATTAAGATTGTGCGTAGTGACAATGGTACTGATTTAAATGCTTAAAGGATTATTTCTAACAAAATCGGAATATTTTTGAGATTTGTGTGTTTGGTACTCCACAAAAATGGGCGTGTAGAGAGGAAGCACAAACATATTGAATGTTGATACGGTTCATTGGAGGTTTCAGGGACATTTACAATAAAATTTTTGGTGAATGTATTTTAGGCAAAGCGTGTTCATTTGATTAATAAAACTCCTTCATCTGTTTTAAATTAAAACTCCTTATGTAGTTTGTTTGGGAAAGTGCCTTCAATGGATGTATTCGGATTTTGGTTGTCTTTGTTTGCGCATGATCAACGACTTAAAAAGTGACAAATTTGCTAGTCGTAGTAGGAAGTGTGTGTTTGTTGGGTATCCTTTTACCAAGAAGGGGTTGGATTGGGGTTTTTGGAATTTGGGAAACAAAGGAGTTTTTTTTTGTTTCTAGAAGTTGTTGAAGTTTTTTGGAACATGTTTTTCCTTTTTATGAGGGTAAGCGGAATGCAAATCACTTTTAATGCAAGAATGAGAATTTTGGGGATACTATAATAATGTGGTATTTGTGATGATAGACCCATCCTCTTCTGGAGTGGTGTGCATAATGAGGAGAGTTTGGCATGGTACATGTCAGCAACATTTGCCTGAGCCTAATTTGCATGGCACAAAGTGACCTAATTTTCATGGCCAAGTGAAAAGTTGCCTCTGACCACGGTGAGCTTATATCAATTTTCTACATATGGTGAGTCTAGCCAATGGTGATGAAGAGTGGTAGTTGTTTTTGGGCTTCGCTGGTTAGGGTGGCGGGGTGGGTTGCCCTCGCGCAGCAGACTAGGTTTGAGTTGAACATGGGAGAAGGCGAAGACGGAGAGAGTAAAAAATGTCTCTGCACAATTCGAAGGTACCGGAGATTTTGTGTACCAAATTGTAGACAAAGGTAAAGAGCATGAAGAGTGAAAGTGAATGAGAAGTTCATCTTTCGAGCTATTATCTAGCTCGAGCACGAGTGAGTACAGACAAACTAGGGATAGCTAATTGGGTCACTTGTCGACGCTTAATTACACATTTGTAATTGTAAACCGTTTTTTTGTGAAACATAGAAATATTATTGCAGCGATTGAACTGAAAATGGCTGCTCAAACTTTTAAAGAGGCAATGCAATATGATGGGTGGGTGCGTAAAAGTCGGATAGGCGCAGGAGAAGAAGGGAGTATTCTGACAGGCGGTATATTTGGAATGTAGAATCAAACGGTGTGTTCGTACGTATGTGGGTAACTTAATGAAGAGGTTGGCCCGAGATATAGACATAGGGTATAAGTAGATAAGTTGGCAGCACGCGTGAGGTAATGTTGGTGTGTTAGTATTTGAGAAGTTGCTGAGTTGTCATATGAATCATACGAGCAAAACTATGACATTGATAGATTAATATCGCTCTAGAAAATAGTTTTGTTTTGTGGGTTATTCCATTAGGTTGATAAGAATTGTAATGGATGACACTATTCTAGATTATGCGGCTGTTTGGCACTAGTTCGTTAATAATAAGAGATAAACTGTGTAAATATTCATATACTCCTTTAAGCTTTGTTGCGCCTAGCGGTTGTTTAAAATGATCGGCGCAAATAGCTTCATAATACAAAGCATCGCGGCATTGTATGTCATTATATAATAATGCATTTCTTCAATGGTGGACTTAGAGGTAAAGAAGTTTTACACGAAGGTACCGTACTCAATATTGAGTTTTGGGGATAAATATAAATCAAATTACTGATATGGTTTATTGCACATAAGTTGAATAGATTAATCATTATTATATGGTATTTGATAAGCAGGGTCACCAACTATATATATATATATATGTTACGTTGTATAGCTTTGCAAAATTTAGCAATCCATCTAATTGAGTGTTTAATGGTTTTAATACAATCAATATATTCTAATGAATTATTCACTATTTTACAATTATGATAAAGAGGTGTCTGAACAATAACTTGTAAATGTGTCGTTATGGTTATGAATTAGAATAATGTATAATTTTTGTAGGAATACTGATAATGTTGGACTATAGGATGCATGTGAAAACTATGAGCTAATGTTTTAAAAATATCTATGGGGACAAACTCGCTTTTATATAGAGGGTGAAAAGGAATCAGATAGGAGAGTTTAGTTAAAATTCTCTGATTTTGTTAGGATTTGGGAGATAGAGGTTGGTCACGCAGTACTAACGATATTAAATCTAACAGTATGTTATTATTAGATGTTGTCTGAAATGTAGGAAGTTTAATCTATTCTGAGGGTAATAGTTGAAGGTTTAAAGGGGCGACTCCAGTAACATGTTATACTTGTTTCTTTAAAGTAATAAACAGATAGGTATGATATGTGTTAGCTTGTGTACGTCTTTGATTGTCGTATTGATGTAAACTCACCGCGCCTAAGAAAATGTACAGGGGATGTTCCCCATTTATGGTGGGAGTAGTCTTAACACGTTTATACTATAAGGTATAATACATGGTCGTGTTAGTTGGATTCATATTGAGGAGGGATCTCACTGAACTCTATGTAATGTATTGGAAAGAATAGTATTCGATATCGATTGTCTGAGTAGACGTTTAATATGAATTTATTATCTGATATCATATTGATACCTAAGGATAATTCGCATATTCAGTTTCACATTTATCATTATATTCTGCAATTATTTGCCATAGTCAGAGTAGAGGAACATTGATGTAAAGATACGTTGATTTTAACTAGGTGTAGTATTTTATAGGATACTATATGAAGAATTAAATCCGGGCTAAAGGTACTATATTATACATATTATGTTAATATTACAATACTGAATTGTTCGGCCGCCTAAGGGCCGACCGTGAAAAAATGCGGACGGTTAACACCGAACGCGAGATTTGAGTTTGGAAGAGGGTGGTGTGAAATACACGAGACGGGTTTTATATGATTCCCTGGGGGCAATTGGCGGTGTGAGGAGCCGTGGGCTTTACAATATAGAAAATCTTCTATGAGGTGGTGTGAGCTCTCTGGATGTATGCATATGTCGGTTTTATGTGTATTTCACACTCACCTTGGAAGACAAAGAAACAACAAACGGTAGGTCTGGATTTTTCACATATCGTGGTCGTAAGTTTATTCACAGTTATGTGTAGGCTCGCAGAGATGCGACCTCTATGGCGGTACGAAATGTACTCTGTTGTATATTAAGTGCTAGCTTCTGAAACGCACAATAGAACATAATTAATAATAGAATATTGTGGAGTGAAAGAAATTAATGAGAAAAATATTAGCGCAATTCATTTTAATTGTGAGTTACCGTCAATCGAGGACATTGATATCAGAGGTTGTCGAGCCTCAAAATGCTACTGTCTTACTCATCTGAAAGGAACGACAATATTTTGAGGGCATAGGGATTGTCATAGTGTATCGATATCTCTCGTTTTGTTTTTTTTGACTCGCCGATCGTTAATCATGAAATGAGGGACTCATTGGCACTTGTCTCGTCACCTCTTCCCTCGTTTGTTATCCTGCAGAGAAATCGCAAATTATGAACGTGCAGGATATTTATTATTTTTAATATAAACGGCCACCCAACAATACACCAGCTTCTTGAGGCAAAGATACGTCTTACACTCACTTTTACTTAGAAGATGCGCGTCACTCGTGTCAGAGGGATTTGCGACGCTCCACCTTGAGCAGGGTGCGCGTGGCCGTGGTGGGCGTGTGTAGTAATAGAAGATCTCATAATTCTTAGTTATTTATACTCCTATCAATATATTTGTGTATCCAATCTAAGACGCTTGGCTCTCTCCTCCTTTTATTACACTTTTGCGGATTATCTCTTCCTTGTACTCTTTAGGATAAGAATCTTCAGTCTTGGTCATTCGTATAGCTTCTCTGCATGTAGTTTTTGCATTAAGAGTAGATTTATGTTTTTACCTGATATCAGTAAACTTCCTTTCATGTACATCCCTTATACTATCATCCTCTATCCTCCAATATAGTGTGTAAGCTGTGACTGAATAATAGTAATATTCGAAGAGTGATAATGTATAAATTTTTGGTGGGTAGTGATTGTGTATACATATATTGCCTGTATGAGAAGACTAATATTAAAACTAACTTTACTATTATTTATTCTTCCGAACCAATTCTTCATCTCAGAAAGAACAGCTACTTCTTTTTTTTCCATTTTATATTTTTTTATTGTGAAAACCCCCATGAAAAACTGCATTAAAATACAACAGTTGTTTCATTATTGAATCAATTTTATAAGAGTATTATTTAGGCAAATCACCATAACTTTAACCACTATAGTATAGTTTATTATATATATATATATGATTATTTATAATTTTTTATGATATATAGTACTATAAATTAATAATTAAAAACCGTACTATGTAAACCGTCACGTGGCCCGCCGTGAAGGTAATATATGTTTACTAGGTTTTATGGTGTTTATTCAACCGAGTATATGGCTGAGGAAATTTTAAATAAACCCATGTTTAATCTAATCCTGTGCCGAAACTCGGCATAGAATTCTAACATTAATTCCTCTTGAGACCTCACTCTACTCTCTCTTCTGAGTCATTTTCTATATTCTACGCGGGTATCTTATCAACTTTAAGTCTAGTACTTTTTAACATTGGGGTCACACTCGTATTTCTACCATAGGGACTTTCTACAGCTGACTATTGATGAAACTGCACGCCCCCCCCCCCCCCCCCCCCCCCCCGCGTCCCTCACCCCACCCCCCCCCCGGTACCCTCTCTAAACCCTTCACATGCTACCCCGCCCATATCTCCCGCAACACCCTACCACACACCACCCCACCCACCTCACACCCCTACTATCAATCTGCTCTCATTCTGAACTAACCTACTTAAATCACTTTTCCTCTGTTAGTAAATAATAATCTATCAGATCTCCTAATTCTCGCATCTACAAAGAGGCTACGTCCTCTGCTTTCTTTCTCTGGGCTAAGCTCATATATCCCGTGGTGTGAGTTCAGGTCGGATTATTTATGGTAATCTCTTTACTGAGCATCTGAAGGCATTCACTGGGTCGAGTGACAGAATGGCGCAAGGAATATACGAATACGACAAAGGGGTAAGTCGATGGTATAGAATTCGAGTGACGAACATTTATACACTCAAATCTAATTGGATGGTTAGACTGAATTTTGTGGTGTAACGTATTTATAAAAAACCTTTTTCTTGTTGAAATTACATTTAGAGCTATTTTTTGTTTAACTTCGATTTTGCTAGACTCTGCGCCTGCTTAAGATAGCATGCTATTATTAGTGTATAATGTGGTTCGAATATCTTAGTGCCTTGTTTTGATCTTGGAAACCACATAATTAATAATTTCGTTTCGCATACTATAGCTCGATTGTTTATGGAAATTAAATGCATCGATGTTTTATGACTCTTCGAGTTTAATGAGCTCATATTTTTGCGTCGGTCGTTTGCAATCATACTATTTTTTCTGCATTTTAGGTTGATCGATTTTTTACTCGCTATTATTATTCTGCGATGGAGCATTATTGTTGCTTTTGTAGTTTAGTTTTCGTTGTTTAAGGTAGTTTGTGTTATTATTTTATGTTTCATATCTTGTTCAATTTCTCTGTGTGATGAATTATTTGGATGTTTGGTTAATAGGTTTCTCATATGAATTTGTCCTAGTATGCTTAGATTGGTGTGAGTGATCTGTGTTATTTGGTTGGGCAATGGTTGTATCGAACAATCCAGTTAGAAAGGTGGATAGTGAAAGTTATCTCTATGCTATTGTGTAATGGTGGAGTGGTGTTTGAGATTTGATTTCAGAAATAAATAGATGGGATTGTGTTAATAGTGAGATTACTTCATTGAACTAGTACAAGACACATGATCAATTGCTTTAGGTGGAGGAGATTGATAGGAAGTATGATTTGATAGCTAAATATATTTAAATGGTAGATGTTTTATAATGTTAGTATTGAGATGAAAAATCAAATTATTACCCAGTTTGGAAACTTATCACTAACTAATTAACTGGTTCTCAACTAAATATGGTTAGAGTATTTTGATTGAAATTAAGAATTAAGGGCGTTAAATGCCGGTCAACATATAGCTCTCAAATGCTACGGTTTTTATACAATCGCAGCAAATGAGCCTCATTATATGATGTTTTTTCTACTAGTGACATATAATCAAGATAGAGTTAGATATATATATAAATCAAGATAAAGTCAGGAATACATATATCAATATAGAAATTWCAAAGAGAATAGTCAGGAATATATAGGAATATATACACGAGTAAGCCAAAACATGTTCAAATCTTAAATATAAATCAAAACCAAAAGAAAAAATATAACAATCTGATATACGGAGTAGGAATTTACGAAATTGATTAGAAATAAACTTGGAAGTGGAATTTTATGATACTTTTATTTTAAAAAAAGAGAAAAATTTCAGAAATTTGTAAAACACAATAGAAATTTAAAACYTAACTTCAGTAGAATTTTTAGCAGATTAAGAATAAATTGAAGAATCAATTCGAACTGTAAATTAGCGGAAATCAAGAAAAAATTRGAACTGATTTTCAGTTCAATTTCTACAAAAAATTTAGTAGAATTTCAAGCGTAAATTCGAAAAGAAATTCAGTTGAATTTCTAGCATAAATGGCTACCCAAGGTTACTGCAATACTGGAGAGGCCAAAGATCTATCCACTTTGACCGTAGAACAACTCGTTTGGGTCTCTAATGACTCATGAGATGATTGTTTATTCAAAAGAAGAAAGCACAACCAAAAGGCATGGACTAGCCCTAAAAGAAGCTAAAAGGAGAAGAAAATGAGTAAGARCTGGACGAGATAGGCCTCATAGAAAGGAGATTCAAAAGAAGACTAAGATCTCAGTACAAAGYGAAATAAYACCACTACAAGCATTGGTTGTTTCAAATGTGGTGAAACTGGACATATGATCAAAGATTATCCAGCCTAGAAAAATGACAAAGGAGGACAACGAGAGAGGAAGATAATCAAAAGAGTCATGCTTCCTGCTTGGGGATATTCAGACTCAGGTGGTGAAAGCAAGGAGCACGAGGCTCTTGTATGTGTGACTACAATGCTGGGAGACTTAGACCAAAGATAGACTAAAGATAGACCAGTTTGCGAAAGAAGGTCACATGTGTCTCATGGCAAGAAGCAGCTCTTAAGATGAGGAACAGGTAACTATATTTGATATGTAAGATCAATTGAGGTACTGTGAAAGAGATGAGTTATTAGGTTTTATAGATTCTGCTATAGAACAAAATATTAAAGGTAATGCTGCTTTAATGCTCTTAAAAAGCTAATAAAAAGAAGTGAGAAGAAAAACCAAGTAACTCACCGAAAAATTAAACAAATTTACGCGAACATGACATCCCATTTGGTTTCTGCTGAGCTTGAGTCAACATCTATGTTACAGAATATTTATCAACGTGGCCATTCTGAAAGGTTCCAGCAAATCAAAAGACAAACAATTCAGACGTGCTTATACAATACAGTTATTAATCAGTAAGAAACATAGACACGATGAGCTTCATCATAATCCACCTCATTCCAATTTTACGAAGAGTGAAAAAAAATTTTATCTCGTAAAAACCTGACTAACAGGTTGTTTTAGCTTATAACATAATCGTAGTGGCGAAGTTTAAGGAAGAAATTTCGAGTGTGCTAATAAACAGAAAAGTTTTACTCTTAAAACATGATGATTTAATTTTAGATCATAATTATTATGATTGATGATGTTGAAGAATTGTTCAAAGAGTAGGTGAGATGAAAACTTTCCTCTAGTTTTACCAACCTTAGTGTAGCATAAATAAAATTGTCTTGAAGAGTGTGTTTGTTAATATTGAGATGGCAGGGTAAATCTTAACTGTTACAAGCTTGAATATTCTGTCTTGAAAACGTCAGCAACACTGAGTTCACTTCAATGTATATCAAAGATGTTTTATATTATATCTTTAAATCACAAAATAATATTAGAAACATAAATGTGGTCTATCAGCAAATAAAATACAAACAACCAAAAATAGGCAAAAGCATTGATGGCCACTACTAAACCAAAAACTGGTATTCTATGGTTCAATACTTAAGGCATGGCTTCATAGAGGAGAGATGAAGAAGTGATCTCATTGTCAGAGAATTTAATGAGCTCGAGACTTACCCGAAAAACCTAACAAATCCCCTAGCAACCATGAATCATAAAAACGCTAATGCCTATCAGAATAACATGATATGTTATAACACTCTGTGGTTGCTCGATGCTCAGTACCTCAATCCTAACCTCTCTAAGACTTTGGGCTGAATCTCAGAGGTGATTGCCACTATAGGGTGGCATATTGCTTTATCCTAGTTACCAAACACAAGCCACCAAAGTTGCAAATTGTGCTTGAGAAATAATATCTAAAATTTCAACATGCAATTCAACATTGAACCAAGAGATAACTTTGTTCAAATACAGGAATGTTTGCACCATTTTGGGTAAGAATGCCAATTAATTTCTTGCTTGATAACATACTCAACGACTTTATAAGAAAAAACACTACTAGTGTCTAAACATCTCCAAAATAAGTTTCAACATCCAAAACCAAGGGCAACAGCTACACAATATAGTCCCCAAAAAAGAAATACATTATGATAAAACTAATCCATCGGAATAAATCCTGTTCTGATCAAATATGCACTGACCAAACAATTCCCCAAGAATAAGGAAACCAAGAAAATGCTTTTCCTATTGAAACCAACCTATTTGTTTGCAACTAATAAGGAGCCAATAGTATATACCCGATCGGGACTCAAAATCACGGATCCCCCTCCAGTATATGAAAAGTACAATCCTTTACCTTGTATGCCTTATGAATGAATCGGGTCACTATTTATTAACAAGCCCAATGTATTAATCAAATGAGTTTATAAAGTCGGTCAAAGCTTTCAAAGAAACAACCCAAAATCTATTAGAGTAAGTATATGTAACCCTGGGTTATCCTGTACAAAGGACAAATCATGCAGGCCACCCTGTGAATTTTTCACACCCACTTTCATGAGGGCTCACCTATCCAGTCTGTGAACCACGTAAAGAAATAACTTCCTCAAAAAGATACAAAATAAATGCTCTCAATCCACGTTGTAATAAAGCTTAATTAAACCTCAGTACCACTTTGTTCTAAAAATGTACATTTAGAGTAATCACACCAAAGCTTCAACATCAAGTCCGACCAAAAGTTGACAAACTTATGATCACACACCACATAAACTATGAAGAGTAAACCCCTGAAAGAAACTATGTTACAGCCCCACTTACGTGTACAATTAAAACTCATCCCCAACATTTTTCAGTTACCAAATCCCCAAGTTTAGCGATCATTAGCCCTTTGTCCCGAACACAAAATTAATCATAGTCAAACACCAATTTTTTAGCCAATAATGTAACACTTTCGAGAATGTCAGAGCATCATCTACTGATGGTAATTTGAACGGAACATGACACTAAGAATCTTGGCCTTCTACAAGCTCCTGTTAACCATAGACATCCAGTCTGACGAAAGTTCAAACACTACCATTGCCAACCCGTTTTATACATGCAATAAATTACGAATTATAGCAACACACTTACCGTTTAGTGTTGTAGACTTGATGAAGTACTGATTTCTGAAGTATAGCAAAATACCTAGCTTCTCAACTCAAAAAAATGCAACTAATGCAAAGTTAAAATACACTGGATCCTCATATGCTTCCCCCAAAGCACATCTACTCGCTCCCATTATCATCCCCAAATGATTCCCACTTTTTTTATTTAAAACAGAGCAAAAAAAACAAGAACAAAGAACAATCAAACCAAAAGTCCACGGAGTCCACTTTTTGACGAGCTTTTCTGGGGCAAATGGGCAAACTGAAATAGACGGAGGGAAAAGACTATATGCGGTTAATACATGCTGATTCACGATCCAATCACAGAAATAACGCATACATAAACATCCTGGATTCAACTTTTTAGAGATTACTTTCCTATATTAATACCAAGCGTACAAATGCCAACACATCTAATTTGTCTCGTAATTGCTATTCAAATTAATACTATCCACAAAGAAGTCGATACGTCCACAAACAGCACAGCCACCTCCGCCTCTCAGCCCAATGGCCCCCTAGCCGCACTGGCCTCATCACTTGTTCAACATCGAGCATGTCCCAACATAGATTGTTTGAACCCCATTTTCATGCTAGCTCACAAACAGTTTGAATCTTCTCATATTCAGATTTGTTTTTGTCTGACCATTCCCAATTTCTGACCAGAATTTAAAATCAAGCTTTTGAAGAAAAATTGACTATCTTTGTCATAAACGAGTCTAAAACAACAGTATATTACATCAACTGCTCTTCCGATGGGGATACCCATGCGCTCTAGCCTAAGAATCACTAACCTTAGTCATTTTACCCTGATCTGACAAGACATCCACTGACTACGATACAAAACTTCACACACATTGATGTCAACTCCCCCAAAACTCCACACACAAACAGAGTGCTAGTGTGGAGGAAAATCCACTTTAGAAAAAGCAAAAACTATGCTTCTAACCGTATCGGTGTACATCGAATATCACGGGCTCGAAACCTTTGGAGTATTGCGCATATTAGAATATGTCCTTCTGGTAATATTGAGACCAACTCTTCGCAAGAAACTCCTTGTCATGAGCGCATTTTCTTAGACAAAACAACCAAAATTATGATACCCGGCATGTGTTTGGCATAAAAATTGCACCATGCCTTTGACACACCAATTACATACCAACATGGTAAAACTCTCCAGTAGTGGACAATCAGTTCGACAAACCTTGCAACCTGTTACGCCTATATCTTTTTCCTACTGATATATTCCACTGTACAATCAAAGAAATAGTAACTAGATATATATATAATCCAACATGATAAAGTCAGAATTACTCTTACACTATACAATCAAATAGAAATTCAAAAGAGAAATGATCTAGTGAGTCTATATACATGAGTACGCTAAAACATGTTCCAACACTCTATATCCTGAAATTCAAACCCCAACAACGAAAACAATTAAAAACATATCAACACCAATCATTAAATATAAGGTGCTATGAATTTCCACCGAAAGTCCATGTTAGAATAATACTAACAAGCTCTGAACACGCTCGTAGAAATTTTCTTTACTTTCTTCTTACAACAACAAAAATAAATAAAAATCATCTTTCCCGTAATAATTCTATAATCAAAATACGCACAATAGATAATTTAAAAATTAACCGTCCCAAGAATCAAGCATATAACATAGAGCATACATTCAGCAATAAATTAGGACAGCAATCCCTCCCCAATCCAACCGAATTTTAAGAGAAAGCCATCTCTAAGAAAAATAGCTAACTGATTTCAGTTCATTATCTACAAACATTAGTCTCAGAATCTCCCAATGTAACATCCGCAAAGAAATTGCAGTTGAACAAAAAACACCTTAGGAAAGAAGAGTTACCCGAAAAATCCGGACCTTCCTCTTTTTAGCATAACAAACAAATATATAGATCTGAATTACATCATCAAAATTTCTCTAGCCCAAGGAAATTATAACTATATATGAATTCCAGAACGCCAATCTTTGAATGATCAATTTCATAGTCAAATTACACCCAAAACGTTATCTCAAATCCATGAACCGTAATCATATCCAATGACTATTCCATAATCGATCGAATCATACTATAAAACCCGATCAAAATGATCGGTTGGCACACAATAATTAACTCGATTCAAGCACATAATAACCCAAAAAATTTACCCTGAGTTTCAAATCTCGCCAAAGAAGCCAATAAAATATTCACAGATTAATCTACCGAATGCCTGTCCCGTTTATTTTTAAATCTAGAAGCATGCTATAAGAATTTACCTACCGAAACCGCATTATAAAATCCTCCACCACAATGGCAATATTAACCTTCAATTCCAGAACTGACAGACTTCAACAGAAAAAATATCTAATACGGAATAATTTAGTATATTGGAAGAATGAAATTAAGCCAAGGTTCTCTCAGCCCCCAAAAAGCAGCATGTCTACCAGATAATAAAACAATAGCGAGTGTCAACACAATACAATATAAAAAAAATTATTAAAATACAATGACGGGCAAAGAAGAAGAATCAGAAAAAACCCTTAAGAGTAATATTAAACCAAGAAAGATAAAATCGAATAGAAGGCAGAAAAACAACCTACAAAGACCCTACTTTTGATCAACAACGAGAGTATCAATCTCAGAAGCTAAATACGGCGTATTTTATTGTAACATTTATAATATTTGCTAATAAATATTCGAACCAACCCATCCAACAAACAAAGAAATCAGCTACTCATTGACTCCAATGGATCCCCACACAATTAAGTGTAAATTCATAACTCCAATATAGAAGACACAGCCTATCTCATTTCTAAAAAACGGGATTCATTCAACATCATTAATCGCAGAGACCGTTTATATAAGTAGATCTAACACTTCTAGCGTTCCTCTTAAAAATATTCGATGGTTAAAACATCCATCATTATCACTATCTACATCATATCATCAGACCATCATACACACAAACTCAAAGAACGTAGCATATTAACCTGGTATCAACCAACCTACAATAAAAAAAAAAACCGACGGAAAATCATACACCATTACCACACTTTATTTACTTTGAGACGCAATACGACCTCCTAGTTATAATAAACCGGGTGCCTCGGGATTTTTTAAAAATTACTGAACGAATATTAACTTACCATTATTTATAACTTTTCTCCGAAACATTGTACGCATAAGTAGTAGTCAAGACACTTCAATATATTGACTATGATAATCAACTAACTCAATACAACGCCCATAAGCGAACGTTACCGACCCTAAACAGTCACGATAAACTTACATGTGGGTTGATATATTTTGTATTTATTACCGCCTACCACCTTTAAGATCATTGCGCCCCATAGCACTTACATCATAGCCCCACCATAGATTACCTCCTCAGTTCTATTTAACTCTTCTTTGATTCACCATCTAATACTCATTTCATCACTTTATTTATTTTCTACTATCCTCTACTCCACTTAGATCCTCTCTTCTCTTTCTATCCCCTCCTCAGTACCCTTCCTTTCTCCGATGCGCCGTCAATAGCGCTAGACACCCACCCCTCCCTCCTCACACAGTCATCTTGCCTACTAGTGGTCTCTGTAACTCAGCCTCCACCACCAACACGATTTTACCATCGT
>SNQN01002389.1:12563-75067 GCA_008642245.1 Bassia scoparia | reverse complement strand
GACCAATGTACCTATTCTTGCAACTGTTTGTCATCACTCAAAACACTAGGGAACTCAACACTATTCCCTTAGTTGACAGGAACAAAAGACCTTCTTTGTCCATTTTCGCCATTTCCTTCATGTCTCTTCTTAGCGCGACATTCAAATTCCCTATGTCCCAATTTCTGATAATATCGGCAGGTCACCAAGTTTCCTTCGCAGTCCACTTTGGGATGGTTTTTCTTACACCTCATGCAGAAGTATCTCCTTTCTCCATCGTTTGGCCCCGACGAACCTCTAGTGTCGAATATTCATTGGTTTCCATTCCTTAGTTTCTTAAAGTTATTCTGGTGCCTGCTAGAGCTACCAAAATCCTTCCTCTTTTCTCCAACATATGTGTTGTTCCCTAGTTCCTTACTCAGACCATACACGTGAGCAGCCCGCTCATACACCTTGTCAAGGGACTTGAAAACTTTCCCTGCTAGGTCCTTCTGCAATTGCTTAGTCRGCCCTTGCTCAAACCTTTGAGCCTTTATCTCCTCAGTTGGAACCACTTCAGGTGCAAACCTAGATAGCGTCATGAATTTGTCATAATACTCTGTGATAGACATGCTACCCATCTACGAATTGATGAATTCCTGAGTCTTTTTCTTTCTCAGGAAAGGTGGGTAAAACTTAGCCCTTAAAGCCTCCTTAAAAGCCTCCCATCCAAAGTCAGGTTGGGCCTTGTGTCTCTCAATATTATCTCTCCACCACCTATCTGCCTCCTGTTTCAGATATAGGGCGGCCTGGTCCACCTTCATATCTTCAGGACAGTTCAAGGCGAGGAACAACTTATCGAATTCGCGTTCCTAATTCTCCAGAGAGGAAGGGTCAGCACCCCCCTTGAACACTGGCGGTTTTGCGTGAGACGGTTTTTCAAACATCGTCTTATGTGGGTCTGGTCCCCCACGATTTTGGTTCAGGTGGTCAGCCAAAGCTTTCAGGGCATCAGCTAAAGCAGCATCGTTGCGTGTCATCGTTCCTTTACGGCTGGATAGATGAGCACGTTYTTCAGATTCGGCAAAAAAAATACATACTCAAACGAGTCCAATTTTTAATAGCAATAATTCATTCATACAGTTGTTGGTCCAAAGGAGTGTCTGGATGAGCCACTCCTTTGTTCCAAACACGGTCCAGGTACTCACACATTGAA
Organism: Bassia scoparia; assembly: GCA_008642245.1. NCBI lineage: Eukaryota > Viridiplantae > Streptophyta > Magnoliopsida > Caryophyllales > Amaranthaceae > Bassia > Bassia scoparia. The sequence goes on along the minus strand of SNQN01002389.1, from coordinate 73,893 downwards.
CATTTATTTGGAGATAAGTTCTCCAAGCAATTAAGACACAAGGCAAGTAGACACAAGTTCAAAATGTGAGATAGTTTCAAAAAGGTATATAAGCAGTAATCAAGTGAAAAGAGTAAAATGAAATATGTTGATAAAACATAATGTAAGATAAAATGAGAGCATTGTTAAAATAGTCATAAAACATTCAAATGGTTGTCAATAGGGAATAAATAACAAAACATAAAATAATTAAGAGCAAAAATAAATTTATTCAAAAATTGTTGGAAATGGTGGAAGAGTAAAATAACGAAATTTCAAAAAAAGAAAATATTCTTTTATTAACTCTAGCAAAACTTGTCATTCTTTATTTCAAACGATAATAGAGTAAAACCAAAGATAAAATGATAGAGAAAGTATTGTAGCCTTGCTACTTATTGTGAACTCCAAAATTAACTAATTCTACTACTAAGGCGAGGAATTTATTTTTAGCATTCTATGGCAAAGTCTAAGACACTATGCAACGACATTAGAAAGGGTATCCGTCTCCTCGTCGTAACGATCTTCATCGAAATTAGGATCATTATCATCGTCCGAGTCTTCGATAATTATAGCTTTGTAGAGCGGTTTCGGATTTCGGGTACTTCTCTTCCCGTTATCAACATCGTCTTCTTCTCCATYCGAAGAAACACTTAGAGCAATGTTGTCCATGATCCTTCGGTATGTCTTCTCTTTGCGCTTATCCTTTTTCGTGTCAAACTCGTGTAAGTTTTGCAGAAACTCTTCATCAGGTTCCGAGGGAGAAGCCAAAATCTTGCGCAATATTTTAATAAGTTCATTTTGCTTCAATTTTCTTTCATGAGCGGACAGGACTACGACGTTACTCATTTTCCTCTACTTTAACCACGTAGACGCACGCAAAATACTATGAGACACATCTACGAAAAACTATAAATTAATCACAAAGATACATAAACGAATAAACCATCACATAAAAAATTCACATCACCACAAGTAGGAAGGTTAAACAATCTAATGTGCCCTTCTTAAACTACCCAAACTCACCGTACGGTTTAAAACTAAAGAAAATTTTAGTTTTATTTTGCAAGCTTTCAAAATCGTAAAACGTAATATAAAAGTTGGGCGCCTTCAATAAATAAAATACTTTGAAAATAATGGCTCTTGTGGTATTAATCGAACCTAAGCTCCCTGATACCACTTTGTAACACCCTAATAATTCTCCTGTCTACCTGTGAAATATTAAGCCGAAAATACAGAGAACTATTGGTATGCCACTGCCACGTGTTAAAACGTTTAGGCTAAAATAATWTTTTGCAACGGAAAACAAAGATAGAAAATAGTTCAAGCCAGAGTATCAAAATCTCAAAATATAAAACCCGTTTGACAAGTTGGAACCATTAAGGCCCTTATTCGAAAACCAAGATAAAATCCTTTTTTAAACATAACAAAACCCGAAATGTCAAATCGTTCTGTAAAGTCTACGATGCGTGCATAAATTATTAAAGTACGATCGGCTCTCCACTCAAACCATCCATCCAAGTCTAGTCACTTTATTGCAAATCCTGTGAAAAGTCTGCTCCCCATAATTTCCAAATGAAATAAGGATCATCACAGGTCCACCAAAAGAAAGAAAGTGTGGACGACAACAAACAACACAAAGCACACAATCAGCAAAGCTGAGTACGTACAAATTACGAAAYCAGAAAACAAACGGACAACATCTCCMCTAAAAAYTGGACATACCGAGTTACGACACCTCCTTAAAAACAAAAAAAAACCCAACTGTGGTATTCATAACCACTTAACAATATTATACATATACAGCTGAACCCAAACTTAAACAAAACCATCAGCTACATATTACATAGAGTTGCTCTAATACACATAATCCCAAAATTCCTCAACTGCTCCTGTTAACTAGATTATACCTGCAGAATAGCTTACTCAACTCCAATACATGACTCATTATATTCTACTACATTTGTTATGATTTGAGCAACAGACAAGGTTGTCTCAACCCATGTTCACAGTTTAGGAACATCAACCAGACACCAAGTGTCACCAGACACAAGATGCCACAACCCCATGCCTCTCCATCGAAAGGGAACAAAATGGTGAACGGGCGCAACTCCGTCACCGAAGCTAGTGAGATCTCAACTAACCCCTATCAGATATAAAAATATCCTGAATGAAAATATAGTAAGAAAAACCTGAATAGGGACGCGTTGATCAAACGACCCTCAGAATGAAGCGAATAAAATCGCAACCCCAACCCCTGATTGTCAATACTCAAGACGTGCACCAATCTAGAGTTTTATTGCTCATTCATATTTTATTATTTAACTGTGAATTATTGACAAGTTCACATGACTCTCAAACAAGATCACAATTCACATTGAAACTCTTTTTAACACTAACCGTTCCTTTAATTAAAAAAAACTTGTTGGACAAGCCAACTAACCTCGTCAATAAGACTTGAATACCTTCGTTTACTCAATTCATACATCATGTCATGAACGAGTAATAAAATCACCTCATGGAGTAAGTTACACTTAACTCCACTTAAATTCAACCATATATCAAAATTTACCTCATGAAGCAAGTGATACTTGACTCCACTTAATTCATTCCTGTATTATAAACCACCCCATGGGACAAGTTTTACTTGACCCCACTAAATCCATCAATTAACCAAACCAGCTCATTTAAGACAAAATGACCATTAACAAACTTCATACCAATCCTCAAGAGTAAAACATTTTCCACATTTATTCCTCAATTTCCACAAATATAGACTAAGACACAAATTGATAATTTATTCGTGACTACCAAACAATTCCATGGACGTTTCCTACTCATGCATCTAAGTTCTCAAACACCCTCAAGCATACAAAAACATCAAGGGTTCCGCAAGTAGTCTGTACCTTGAATAAACGAAGCGGTAAGCCACTTTATGACTCAAAAATCGGCCTCTACGAAGCCTCCTCCTAAACATATAGCAAAACTTGAATCAACACACTTGACATTTAATTTACAGCAATACTAAGTAGTTTTAATGTGCCTCGAAAGTTACTAAAATCATGTCTTTATTCCTCACAAGAACCCCCATTGATAGTATGAATATTATATTATAGTCTTAACTAGAAAAATCATAAAAATCTAGCTTTTAAATGAATTCAACCCTTTTAATTCATTTAATAAATCTGAAAATTTTCTTTTTCAACCAAAAACATTCAACAATACAAAACATGGTTATACTAGTAGTACAATATATTAAACCATGACTTTGTGCATTTAAAACCCATTGTTTTTAATACTAAAACTTCAAAAATATTCATGAAAAATCTGAAATTTACCAAAACTTGCAAAAGACAATATCTAGACTTGTATTAAAACTAACTAATGTAGCTAGTGGTAACAGGGTCGAATCCACAAGGAAGCAACAATTAATTATTGATTAACTAAAAGCATCTAGATTAGTTAAAAACAACCTTTGTTTGAGTTATTTTAAGCTACAACTAATTAAATCAAGGTTTTTTTGTCCATAACTACCTTAGTTACACACTTTTTTACAAAATACTACCTACATTAGAAAATCTTAGACATAACTACCTTAAATTTCCATTTTGTTGTTGACCACTACCTTGTTTCATTTTCCGGCGTTGACTTTGGTTTTTCGGTCATCAAAGTGCACGTGAGATGCACGTGATCTCATTTTTTGCCATTTTTTCGATTTTCCTTCCCTTTTCCCTCCATTCTACTCTTTTATTTCCTATTCAATCTACTTAAATTTGATTTCTACTTAAATTTGATTCAATGGTATACTAAAATTTGAGGCGTAGAGGGAATGAAAATCGAAAAAATTGGCAAAAAAACAGACCACGTGCACTTTGCTGACCGGAAAACCAAAGTCAACGCCGGAAAATGAAACAAGGTAGTGGTAAACAACAAAATGGAAATTTAAGGTAGTTATGTCTAAGATTTTCTAATGTAGGTACTATTTTGCAAAAAAGTGTGTAACTAAGGTAATTATGGACAAATTAAAAAAACCTTAAATCAATGAATTAACTATGGCTAAACGATAATTAACTAAAGTCTAGGGCTATGGTTCACTATAACAATAAATCAACAATAATTGGGTATCAACAATTCACAATAAGGCACAATCAAATAGGATCAAAGTTCTCTCGAATTGATTAAACAATAGAACTACTCCTAACCGTATCTCTCGACCTAGGATAGTCTCGTTCTACCTATTGACGTAGATCTTGTATGAAGTTTCAATAGCTAGATCTAGAAACTCGTGACTAATTTAATTATGTAATTAAGTCGTGCACTACCTAATTGAATAACATGAATAACAATCAAATAGGTATTCGATAAATTGCCAAAGTATTAATTGAATCAAACTCAAAATATGCTAATTATGTTGTTATATATCCTCAATTGCCCTAGAAAAGGAACTACTCACGCATAATTAAATCAATAAAAACAATAGCAATAATAAACCTAAGAATCATCATGGAAATCTAATGAAAATAATAATAACAATAAACAATAGCAAGAAAATAATAAAGAAGAAACTAATGAAAAATACCATGAATGCTTCAATTGATGGAGAAAATAAAACTAGGGTTTTGTGAGAATATGTAATTGAATTCTGAATTAATCTAATAATAATAAAAGGTAGTCTACAAAATTAGGATTTCTCTCTTTAAATACTCTTGAATTCCCAAGATAGATGGCTTGCTAAAAGTACAATTATATCCCTCTAAATAATAGCCCAAAAGAAGATATTAAAACCGGCCAAATCGAGTCTGAACTGATCGGATTACATCAAACCGATCGGTTCAGATTAAATCGCGGCAGTTTCACTAGGCTATCTTTCGAAGGCCATATCTCGCGCTACGGTGGTCCAAATTAGGCATATGACCTAGCAAATTGAAGCCCTTGAAATCTAGTTTTCAATTAAATTAGAATCACACCAATCTGACATACGAAACGTGAGAAATGACCAAAAGACTAAGCATATGTCAAAATCGATGCTTCGCAACGATAATTTTTCGTGTAGCTCCACTCCTAGCTCCTCACTACTCCTCCTAAGGCTCCGTAGTACTCGCAAATGAGTCCAAAATCACTCCAAATCAATGAAATCCACCTAAAACACATTCAAACAMTAAACAAACACATTATTAGCAAAGAGGGCTTTAAGAAGGCAAAAAACCATTCAAAATAGCAAGAGAATGGGGAGAAAAACCATATATCAATACAATACATCAATTCCAGCAATGGTGGTGTTGTTGTCTTCACCCATTTATGGTGCTGAGGGACTGGAGGACTTAGACTTGGAGTGTTAAACGATCCTTTTGGGCAAAGAAATAAGGACCGGCGTTCCTCACGAGCTAGCCTTGCCAACCTACGAAGTTGCCGTGTAAATGACTCTATCCTGCATTAGAGTATATTAGACTCGATTTTTGGAAAACTGTGCATGACTTGCTTCCTTGACTAGACTCAATGCATGGCCTAATAGTGATCATTCATTGCCTATAGACTTGACTCAAAAAGGAAAATGCAAGAACACCCAAATTTGTTTTTCGCCTTCATTTATTTTCAATTTTTTTCTTATTTATTTATTTGGAACCCCTTTTTTTGTTCAATTTTTTTTTTTGATTTTTTTAAATTTTTTATTTTTTTAAGGTGAATTACGAGTTTTGGCGCTCATTTACAATTGTGCGATGCAAAAAGACGTAAAGCCTAAACTATTAGAGGAAGTCGCCACCGCACTTCTTTTGGGAAGCTGCGGAACCCGTTTTAAACCTTGCCTATAGTTGCATAAAGCAAGGTGAAGGACTCCATGTCTGGTATTGCAACAAAGGTTTGGATTAGGGGACAAGGGTAAGGGTGAAGTAGTGCACAGCMCCCCCCCCCCCCCCCCCCCCCCCCCCCGCGTCTAGCAGCCTCTACTCGGTCATTACGAGTCCATTGTCAAGAAGACAACAACAAACAAATTTTCATTTTAACCTAAGCATGCAAATTACTATGTGGGTTGCTTAACAGAAAGGAAAGATTAACCTGAATAATCCCACCTTTGAGTGGTCTTCCAAAAATAAACCGACCTTTCGATTATCCAAGAATAATCTGACCTTTGGGTGGTGTCTTCCAAAAATGAACCAAATAACCTGCTACCTGTTATTCAGGTTAAAATCAAATTTATTTATTTATTTCCCCTTTTTTTGGTTAAAAATCATTTATTAAAAAATTCCCTTTTTTTATAACCCACCACCACTCCTCTCTCTCTCCTCTATGTCACTCACGACATCTCTCCAATCCTCMTCCTCCCTCTTACTCTCTCTCCTCTTTCTATGGTTATGGCAGCCGTATGATGACAGGTGACAGGTGGCGTGGTGGTTGTGGTGTGGTAGTGTGTTGTGGTGCGTGGTGTTAGTGGTGTGGTGATGGTTGCGGGATTGGGGGAAAGGGAGGTGGCGGTGTTGATTACGTGAATCAGGGGTGGAAGATGGTGGTGGGTTGTTGTGGTGGTGTTGGTGTTGGTGTGGGGTGGTGGTAGAGGTGGCGGTGGTGTCCTCTCTCTCTCTCCTCTTGGCTGGTGGCCTCGTTGATCGTCGCTGGGCGATTGTGTCGCGGGTCGTGGYTGGGTCGCATGTGGTTGTGGTCGGTGGTAGTTGAGGCTATGTTAATGTGGAGTGGTTGTACTGACGTGTTGTTGTGGTGGTGCGGCTGTGTGGTGGTGAGGGGTGGGTGAGGTTGTGAAGGGTGTTTGTCGTGGCAAGTGGTGGGAAGTGGTGAGAGGGTGAGGTGGCAAGTGGGTGGTTGTCGTGGCAGGTGGGTGGTGGTTGTGGTGGCAGTTGGTTAGGCAGTGGTGGCAGGTGGTTGTGGTGGAGGGTGAAGAGTGGTGAAAGTGATAATTAGTTTAGGTTTTAATTATAATTAAAGTTTGATTAATTTAGGTTTAATTTAATTACATCCAATAACAACACGACACGTGTCCAATAAACTTGTTCAATAGGTCACCATTCCACACCAACCGGTTAGGGTTCATTTTTGGAAGATAAACCCCAAAGGTCGGATTATTCTGAGATAATTGAAAGGTCGGTTTATTTTTGGAAGACCACTGAAAGGTTGGATTATACCTGTTATTTTTTCCTAACAGAAATATATGCACATAGGACTAATTTGTTGTTGCGACATGTGTTATTTAGATCCGTATTAAAATGTGCCTAAATGCCAATTTGTCCAAGATTTAGTCTTATTAGGCGTGAGAACATGTAATTTGTCGATCTTGTTTAAGACATAATAATGGTGTGATTTGCAAGCATGCAAGCATTCAACAAGAATTAGAAGTTGTGCCTGAGATTGATTTTAATTCATGTTGAATAGTTGTTAATCAACATTACATGCGAATCTGCATAGAAAGTCAAATTTCTAACAAGCATGCAAAAGGGGGTTGAGAAAGTGAGACATTGGCCTCATACTAACCTTGTAACACGATGCTTTCGATTGAAAACGATGCTTCGGACCCTTAAGAACCCTTGTACCCATTGAAGAACCCTAAAGAACCTTTGAACCCAAATGGATGTATGAATGAATGTGAATTTGTATTTTGAAATGTGTTTAATTTTGTTTAAGAATTGCAAAACAACTTGTGTGAATTTGAATRTGAGAGAGAGTATTTGAGAGAGATTTTAGAGAGAGAGAATGGGAAATCGGGCATAAGCCGAGCATATGAAGTGTGTGTGAACTGAGTCGTGGGTGCTTGTATTTATAGGAAATTCAAGCTTGGAGATCAAGGATACTGGGCGTAATTACGCCCTGTTGGGCGCTATTGCGCCCAAGATTCCCTCCCCTCTTTGCTTGATTTTCCTTGCCTCTTTTAGCTTATACATATAAGAATAAAATCAAAATATAATTTTATTTTATTTGATCGCGAGATTTTAACACAATATTCCTGAATGATTTGGGGAGATATTAGTGTGGGCCCCACGCTCAGCTGCGGTCCCGAATCTCCCGAAATGAACCGTTTTGCTCGGGTGCACGTCTTTAATTAGGAAATTCATAAATAATTTTCCACAACTTCAAAAATTATGGAAAAATATGCATAAAATTCCTTGTAAAAAATAGTGTGTTTTATTAAAATTTGATGAATTTTAAAATTGTTTTCATAATTTAATTTATTATCGCAAAATTAATTAAATTAGCGTGTCTTATCATCGGCCGTCTTGGGCTAGGGACAAATGTAGGTATCTACATATATAATTTAAGAGTATATATATTTGACAATAAAGTTGTCAAAGATTTTTTTTTAATTAATTCGAGCCTAAAGATCGACAAAATTGATGATTAAAGTATGCATTTCATTAAAATAATATCTAACACGTATATTTATCTAAGGAGTGAAATAAACTTAATGTTTTCACTTTTTTAAATAGAAAGTTATGCACGCGATACTGCTAAGATAAAATATTGACATGATTTCCTTGGCATAATTATTATAAGCAAAAATTGAATATTAAAAAAAATTGTTTTATTATCAAATTACATTGGTTTTGTCTTTATTAGTTTAAAGATTTTATAAAATAAATTTGATAAAATAAGATGAAAATTTCACAGATTTTTTATGAATTCTTATTTCTGAATTTTTCATTTTTGAATATACTACCCTACTGTTGAAAAAATTGAACACTTTGATTTCAAGTCGAGAATTGAGTGTAATTAAAAACATTGTTATTATATTTTTTAAATTTAATAATGTAGATGCTTTATTAAAAATTTATTATATGGGGCGTGCGGTTTCTCGTGGCTTATCCTTCAGATACTTGTTCAACTTTACTTCGTCTGCCAACTTATCTAGGGCGTTTTTGAGCTCTCTACAATTTTTGGTTGTATGACCGCATTCTGTATGAAATTCGCACCACAAATTCTTATTCCTCCTGTTGGCAGATCCCTGAACTGGGTTAGGCTTTGGTAACATGTCTTTGATCTTATATTCAAGTATATCTTGCACCCATTCAAGTATGTCTTTGGATCATTCTCATCATCTCTATTCTTGAAGGTTTTACCTTCATCCTTGTCATTGGTATTACCTTTACGACCACCATTCTTTCCTTTTCCATTTCAATTCCTTTCTTAGGAGAGCTGGGTCCCCCTATGATGTTGATTWCATGCGCCGGTATGTATCTCTGGGTGAGTTCCATGGCACTAGTATAGGTTTTAATGTCTTGTAGCAACAAATTCCTACTTAAACATTGAAGTCCTAAGGCCATCTAGGAGAGAAGTGAACGCCACTGAATCCTTCAAATCAACTATTTTCAACGACTCAACACTAAACTGCCTAATATACTTACCCAGATTCTCTGCGTCCTTTTGTTTACAACTTAACATTCTTATGGCGTTTTCCAGCAATAAAGTGTTGTTTAGGGCCATACCTTTTAGGGTGGTTAGGAAACATTTTCACCTCGATGCCTCGCTCTCAGTCTGCGCTGTGATTCGTGTTGGTCGTCATTAGAGTTCTCCAAGCAAGAACGAGTTTGCTCCTGTCCTCTCTTAGCGACCTCGGCTGGTGGGTCGGGTTTCTTTTGGGAGAATGACCCATGTGAGATGCATGAGAACGTGTGCGCTCACGCCTAGGGCTTTCACTTTGGGACCACGCCTCGGGCTCTCCCTCTAGGATCGATCAAGCCTTGGACTTCTGCGGGGGGATCGATGAGAGCGGGTAGGAGAACGTATGCGCTTAAAGTGGACTTGACTCTCCCTCTTAGAGTTCAGTAACTCTCTAGCATCCAATGCCCCTTCTTTGAGTTGACTCTCCTCAATGATGCATCGAGCATCATTGGGATTTGGAGCTTCTCGAGGACGAGAGTTTACCTCCCTGTGGGTCGTTGCTCAACTCTCCTGAGGAGACTGACTGCACTATCTCGGACTCGGACGAAGGGACGAAAACAWAAAAGGTCCACCATGACAGGGGGTGGGACGTTGGGCACCTCGAGGATTGGGTCGACAAGTGGTCGAGGCTATTCTCGGGAGCTTGGGAGCCTTAAGTTGATTACATTCATTAATTCCTGGAGCTGTGTGTCAAGATTATTCTGAAAGTGATCAATTATCACATTAAGGTTCTAGACCGTGACAAATTCAAAGCGTGCTTGCTCTAGGCGCCCGTGGTCCAAGCGTCCAAGTTCGAGATTTCCAACTTCTTGGATTTTAGGGATGTGGCGCGACTGGGAACCCTAAGGGCGCCCCAGTACGCGTAGAGTTTCTCGTACTAACCATTGTGACTTTGAGGAAATGTCTTCCCTACAAACGCCGTCAATTTGTTCCGGACGACCAAAACTGAAGTATGTAAGAAGATGATTTGGGGTCTAGTTTAAACAGTTGTCCTTAGCTCATTGGGTGACGGGTACGTTCTGACGTCCTCTACTCTATCTCCAAACCTACAAAAGAATGGACGATGATTGCCTTGGGAGGTGTACCCAGGAACGCCCCTGCAACGCTCAAGTCAGACCTCAACTAAAGAGAGAATCTAGAGAGAGAAATAGCAGAGAATGTTAGAGGTGAAAAGATACAGGTGGACTTCCCATTTTGGGCTAGACACCTTCTAACAAGGGGCATTCTAGTATTTTTCACACCGGCTGGACCTTTTGAGGGTATTTCGATAATTGCACCCGCGCAATTAGGCCTAAAACTCATTGGGCTGGAACAATTTTGGATTAATTATTCTCTTTGAAAGAACCCTAGTTCATAGTTTTGATGGAAATCCTTGAATTTAATAAAGGGTTTTTCCCACTAGTACTCATCAATTTTGGCAAAATCTCAATGTTAGACAACAAAGTTTCAAAATCCGAAAAATAGACATGAATTCATCTGAAAATTCCCATATGTAACAATTTTGAAGAATATTCTTTTATTTAGGGAATCTTCCCTCTTTTATTTCAGGAAAAAGGCAAAAAAAATAAAAATACAAACCCAACCAACCCCACCTCAGCCACCCTCAACCAAACCCTCCCTAACCACAACCACCACTCACTACGTYGTCGCGAACAGAACCACCCATGACCTAAGACACCCAACCATGAAACCCATAACCCTACCACGAAGAGAGAAGAGTAAAGTTGAGATAAGAGAGACTCGTGATGAGAGAGGACTTGCGATCAAAGTTGGGAGTCGAGGAGGCGGATCGATGGTGTGGTGGAGGCGCTCGGCGATGGCGGTTGGGTTGTAACGTCGTTTGCGAAGGTTGACAATGGGTCATTAATGGCGGAGTTGTATGATGAGTGAGAATGGGAGATTGAAGAAGATGATGAAGTGGGATCGATTAAGGAGGATGATGGTGGTGGTGTGGTGGGTCTTTGAAGGGGGAGAGCATTTTAGAGGGGGGATCTTTGTTGTTGCTGGGTTGTTGATGCCATTGATGATTGATTGAAGATGATGATGATTAAGGGGTTATGTTGAGGTGTGAGAATGCATTTTGAATAAGAAGAAAAGGTAGTGGATAAGTGTATGGTGGCCTGAGGAGAGGGAAGGGGGTGGTGGCAATAGAGGGTGGTTGAGAGGGGTAGGGAGGAGAGAGAACTAAGGGGGTGGTTAGTCGTGGGTTGTAAATTTTTTTAATTTTTTTTTATAAAATTGGTACCATTGGAAATTTAACCTAAACTGTACCAATGGGATTTTGAAACTTTGTTGTCTATCATTGGGATTTTGCCAAAATTGATGAGTACCAGTGGGAAAAACCCTTTAATAAAAGTTTATCTTTCATTCTTCAATCCTTTGCGCTTCTTGGTATTCTTCTAGACTTAAATCTCTTTTATTATTGCTATTATTTTGTTTATGTTATTAATTATGTTTTCCCTTATTGTCGTTATCATGATTAATTACAATATCCGTGAGTAGTTCCCTTTCTATGGCAATTGGGGATCTATAGCAATATGATTAGCTTTATTTAGGTTTGTTTCAATTCATAATTTGGCAACTTATTATCGAATTCCTATTTGATTGTTCTTCGTGTTATTCAATTAGGTAGTGCACGACTTAATTGCATAATTTGATTAGTCACGAATTTCTAGTTCTTGCGATTCAAACTTAATACAAGATCTACGTCAATAGGTAGAACGAGACTCTCCTAGGTTGAGAGATACGCACTAGTAGAAAAATACAAATTTGCTGCTCTTAATTTGCTGCATATTTAGTGATATGCAGCAAATAATAGCATTTTGGGCTTAAATATGAATTTGAGCCCCTTATTTGCTGCATTTGTATTTATAATCGTTGTAAATAAATTATAAAATATCATTTGCTGCGTTTTATTAAAAAATAYGCAGCAAAATAATATCGAGTAAAATTCAAGGTGGGCTCAAAACATTTCATTTTTCATTTTCATTTTCATTTTGTAACTCCCTCCCTTACTTCACACTTCACCTGCACCTTCACGTCTTCACCCACAAAACCCTAAACACTCCACCTCTTCCATCTTCAAACACCCCACCCTAATTTGCTCTTATAGTGAACCATAGCCCTAGACATAGTCCAGTTTTGGTTCATTTGTATTAATTCTTGATGTCATTAGTCAAAGCTTAATCAAACAAATAGAGACCCATTATTAGTTTAGATTCTTATAATCAATTAATAGTTGTCTATTGCTTCTTTATGCAATTGACCCTGTTACCACTAGGCGCATGCATTAGTTAGTTTTAATAGGTATTTTTAGTAGGTACGCAATAAACATGTCAACGTGTTTGACATAAGGATCAACATAAAGAAATGAATAAGATTAGGAAAATGGTCTCTATTCATACACATTAAACTAATCAATGATTAACAAACTAAGTTGTTATCGTTGTTGTAACCTCGTGAAATGGCACAACTAAGATGATTAATAGTGATGGGATTACATTACTTCATTAATAGAAAACCAATGAAAACAAAACAAAAATCCTTTGGAATATAAAAAAATAAACACAACTGACTATCTTCAACTTATTTAACTAACACAAGTCATATAGTCCAAGTTTTTAGTTAAAACGTGTTATTAACCAAATTGAAAAACAACTTTTTTCACAACTAATTCATTTCCTCCCCTCCTTTTACGGAAAACTATTGTGTATTTACTATGGGCATGATTAAACCCAAAATAGTCGTTACACTAGGGTACTATGATGGATGGAAACCTTTGGGACCCGAATTTTCAACATTTCGGAGGCTTCAAAACCTTGAGTAAAATTATTTTCATTTCCAAATATTTCGTTTACGTGCAACCAAACAACTTGTGTAAACTTTTAATCTTTCATTTCTCTCTTTAATTTAAGACACTTTTAAGCTATACTTTCTATTTGTATGACATTGTAATGATATATGCTTGTCTTTTAGACAATTAAATGATTCTTCTTGTTTAAATCTTTTCATTTTTAATTTTTTGTAAAGATTTCTTCTTATTTTTGTAAATTATCGTTATCGTGTTACTTAACCAAGATAATAGACTACTAATACTCCAATGCAAAGACACCAATTAGTAAACTCAAAATCTTAAATAAAAAAAAAAAATCTCCTTAGCTTCTTTTTATATATTTTTATTTTTTCTTTTTTTTACTTGCTATGTTTCTAAGAGTGGAGGGTTGGGATCAAGGGGATATCAAAATTGATAGAAGAAGTCTAAAAATTACATGAATGGAAGAAATTAGGAAAGCTATGAAGCAAATGGATTTACATGAAACTGTGGTTTTTGATCGTATGGGATTGAAAAAGTCATTTTAAGTTAGAGTAGTAGACTCCACTTTTAGGAATTAAAGCCTTAAATGATTTATTGAGAGCTTGTTAGATTTGTCACAAATTTACAATATGTAGTTCAAAAAAACCGAGATTTAAATTTGTGGATACTTTTAATCTATTACTTTATACTAAAATAAAAATCAAGAGTGACAAATGGCACTCACCCTCATCAAAAKTTTACTATAAAAACTGCAAGAAAATGCCTATTTAGTGACTGACAATGAAATCGGTCGCTAAAATTAGTACTCCCTCCGTTTTTTTAGATGTTCCATACCATTATGGAACGGTTTTTAAGAGTTGATTGAGTTGAATAAAATAGTTGAGTAAGTTGGGTAAAAAGTTGAATAAGTTAGGTAAAAGAGTAAATGTGTGAATGAAATTTTATGGGAAATAGTAATTTTGGGTGAAAAGATTGGGTAAAGTAATGAAAGTTGACTTTAGAAAGGGGTAAGTCATTAATGTTAGAGTAAATAAAGTAGGTAAAATGTGAAAAAGTTATTTTTAGATTGGTTTGGAACAACTATTTAAAAACATCCCAAAATAGAAACTGGAACAACTAAAAAAAACGGAGGGAGTATTTGCTTTAAAAATATTGTGAAATTTATTTGTTCACATTACAAATCATTTTACGGAATATGATAGTTTAACATTAATATCATATAATAGTGAAATGAAATTAATATATAAGAATGATAGATAACTTGTTGGTTAGAGTGTCACACACTATTCTAGGAAATTTTAGGATCGATTCTATTACCACCCTACACGTGAACCTTGAGCATAATTTTTTTGAAAATTGACTTGTTTTGATTTTGTTTGATATTATCACATGAATCTTTTTGTTTATTAGCTTATTATCATGTGATTTGTTAAAGACTCTACTCATATTATACTTGATATTGGAGATAAATTTACCTAAAAATAGCCTAGAAAACATAAAMGTTTCAAAAGAGGGTGTCACATGCTAACAAGTTGCACTTAAATTTGAAAAGTGTAATGAGAATAGTGTGAATTGTGTTTGTGAAAGAGGGACTATCTTACACATGTAGATGATAGTTTCATACTAGTAGAATAAGTGTGGTAAATGTAGTGAAATTATGATAGATGAACTGAAAATCTAATATTAGTGTGACTTTTGTTTTTGGCACATAAAGAAGTACAAATCACACTTATGAGATTTATCTGACTTTATACTACTTTATTATATTATTGTTCTAACAAACATCCACCTTTTATGGATTGTAAGGACATTTCTAGAAATTATAACRTAGTGTAAGGAAAAAACTTTCACCAATATCTTCATAAATTCTCACTATATATCTAACATTGACTTGACATAAATGTCTATTAATAAATAATTTCCATAGGATATACTTTGTAATAAATATTATTGGAATATATAATACTGTAAATGAATTTAGTTTGAATGATGAGCTCTAACATTTTTAATCTGAATTGTAAAATATATTAGAAATAATAAATAATACATATTACCATCTTCATTTTTTTATCCAAAGTCAAATAAAAGGCAAATAGAACATGAAGAGATCCTAATGTAAAATTGTATTTAAAAAATATCTATGATGAATGTGGTGAACTATGGTGTCCCATATGAACTTTTTAGCTCCACTTAACATCTTGTCTAGGTTATATATATATATATATATAATATTGAAAACAACGATCAAATAGAAATAATTTTAATAATTTTAATGCATTCATACTAACAAAATAAATAAGATACTTATATTATTTAAATATTTTATCAATCAATACACAATTAAGTATTTAAATACCCCTTGTCACATATTATTAACAAAAATATTAAATTCAATCAATTATATTCAACGATCGATTCTAATATCACCCCACACGAAAACCTTGAGCATAAATTTATTTTTGAAAATTTACTTGTTTAAATCTTGTTTCATATTATCACATTAATCTTATTATTTCTTAGCTTGTTATCACGTGAATTATTAAAGACTCTACTCATACTATACTTGAGATTAGAGGGAAATTAAATGTACCTGAAAAATACCCTATAAAACGGGGAAACAAGATAGAGAGAGTGTGTTACATGTTAGTTGTTACACTTAAATTTGAAAAATGTGATGAGATAAGTGCGACTTTTGTTTCTGAAGTAGGGAATATCTTACACATGTAGATGATAATTTCATAGTTGTMGAGAAAGTGTGATAGATGTAATGAAATTGTGATAGATGTACTGAAATTGTGAGATTAGTGTGACTTTTAATTGTTTTTGGCACATAATGAAGTAAAAATCATCCCTTATGAGATTAATGTGACTTATACTATCATAGTAAATTATTGATGTAAAAAACATCCTCCTTTTATGGATTGTAATGATATTTCTAGAAATTATAATGCAGTGCAAGCTAAAACCTATGATCATCAATGGATTGGTTTTCTTGATTGAATTGAATTTCTTTCCAACAATTAGTCAAAGATATTTTTCCTTCATGTTCGTAATTGCTTTTCGATTGAATTTGTGTAGTTTTGGATTGATTTTAGATTACTCTTATTTTGAGCTTTTACTTGTGATCATCAATGGCTTCTTGTTTGGTTCTTAGCTTAAATCATGTTGTTATCAAGTTGAAATTCAATGTTAGTGAGTAGTTTTCTTGTTTAGGAAGCTAGGGATCCCAACTAGTAGCCATACAATGCATAATTAACATTTCATGCTTAATCCTTTATCATCTATTTCACATTGTGATAACCTATATGTTTTAGCTTTGAGAATTAGCCACTCTAGAACAAAAATGGAAGGGGTATTTTGAATAAACTTCATCAAGCTAAGGGATTGGGGGGTTTAATTTGGAATACTTGGCCTAATTTGGTATGACAATCTCTAGATGGGATTAGAATGGAAGTTCAATTCAATCTATTAAATGGATGATTGGAGGATTCGGAAGATGATTTCAATTGCAGTTAGGCAAGGATCACATGGTCCATTAAACTTGGATTGAACTAACTCTTGAATTGTCATTGTATGGTGAATAATTGGGTGAACTAAACTTCTTAGACTCTTTAAATTTGATTCTACATAGGTTTTAGGCTTAACTACTTAGTAGATTATATTACTTCAAGTTCTGCTTTGTTTCTCTACAAATCATTTAAGACTAGCTCAATTGTGCTACTCTATCTCCAAGTGCTTTGACCTTATACTTATCTCTATCACTAGTGTTATTCGAGTTTATAAATTATATTTGCACGATCTTAACTTGGCAATTTCAACGATCCAAGTTTCGGGCCCATCAATAAATACGTGTCGTTAAATTAATTATTTATAAAATCAATCTTAGTCCTTTAAAAATATATACAAGTAGTAAAAGTGTACGTAAGAAAGGGTCAATACCACGAGGAGGTTATTTACTTTATATACTCAAGATTAAAACCAAAAAGGACAATAATACATCTATGCACAATATTTACATATTTACGATAATGGGTGTTTTAAGAAATTGTGATTACTTATTTTAAAACTACATCTAAACTACTATTTACAAGCTACGACAAAATTAACCGATTCCTAAGGTAACAAAGACTCCCTATCTTCCTTACTTGAAATCAAAATTGAAATAAACATAAATTGACTCTAAACCAATCTAATCAACACAAATATGATCGCAACTAGTATGAATTAGAATTGGAAGCGCTAAAAGTTGGGAGACCTCATTAGTCCTAACTAATCTAATCACATAAATGACAGATTATTTAGACTGATTTTGCTCTCTAATTTAAGCTAAACCATAATCATAGACTCAACCTAAATTAGGGATTACTTCACTATACGATTTAAACTAAGCCAAATTGTATAGATAGAAACAATTCATAACCCAACACTTGAAAGATAACAATCCATGTCAAATTGCAAACTTAACAAGAAAGAACAATAAAAATTCAAATAATCATTAAGTTGAAAATTAATATAATCATAAATCAATAGTGTACGGGGGCAAGGGCGTCACCGAGCCAGACTGGGTCGGGTCCCTCTGCTCCGGGGGTACAATATCTGGTGATGACTTTGGTTTTACTAGAATTGAATTCTTGCATTTTCATAGTCTGAGTATGCCTGGAGTTGTGTGTATTATACTCGAAACGAGTGGAGGAAGTCGCCACCACACTCTTTTCGAGGAGCTTGAGAACCCGATTAAGCCTTGCCTATAATTGCATAAAGCAAGGCGAAGGACTCCATAGTCTGGTCGTGCACCAAAGGTCATGGATTAGGGGACAAGGGTAAGGGAGAAATAGTGCACAATGCCTTCCCGCATCTAGCGGCCTCTACTCGGTCATTCCGAGTCTATTTTCAAAAGGACAACAAAGATATTTTTGTTTTAACCCTAAACATACAAATTACTATGTGGGTTATTTAACAGAAATAAATGCATATAAATACTAAGTTTTTGTTATTGAAACATGTGTTGTTTAGATCCATATTCAAGGTGCCTAAAATCCAATTTGTCCATGAATTTGTTTTATTAGGCGTGAGAACATGTAAATTGTCGGTCTTGTTTAAGACATAATAAAGGTGTGATTTGCAAGAATGCAAGCATTCGACAAGAATTAAAGTTGTGCCTAATGTTGGTTTTAATTCATGTCAAATTGTTGTTAAGTCAATATTACATGCTAATTAACATAGAAAGTTAAATTTCTAAACAAGCATGCAAAAGGGTGTTTGAGAATTGAAACATTGGCCTCAAACATACCTTGCAACACAGCGCTTTCGATCAAGAACGACGCTTCGGACCCTTAAGAACCCTTGTAGCCTTTGAATAACCCTTAAGAACCTTTAAAGAACCCTTAAAAGAGCTCTTAAAATTGTATTTGAAATGCAAAATAATTTGTGTGAATTTGAGTGAGAGAGAGAGAGAGAGAGTATTTGAGAGAGTTTTTAAAGAGAGGGGGAGAGGGAAGTCGGGCATAGGTTCCCCTTAGGAAGTGTGTGTGTGAGAGATATGAAGGCCAAGGTGCTTTATTTATAGGCAGACGAAGCGTGGTGAGCAACGCGATTTTGGTAAAAATTCATAATAAAATATTTTCCGATATTATTTTGCTACCAAATTTTTACCAGCCAAGTTTCAATGAACCTAGCAAACTTGAACAGCAATCAAGACCTAGGAACATTTCGGAAGCTTCCGAAACGAGCCGTTTTCCTTGGGGTGTGTGTTTTTGCTTAGGAAATTCATAACTATTTTTCCACAAGTTGAAAAATTATGGAAAATATGCAACACATTCCTTGTAAAATATTGTGCGTTGTGCTAAAAATTTGTGAATTTTTAATTTCTTTCATAATTTAATTAATTATTGCAAAATGAATTAAATTGTTGAAAATTCCAAAAAATGCCAAATTTGCTTTGAAAAATTCAGATAAATTCCGAAAAAATCTCAAAAACTAAAAATTTAAATTCTCGAAAAAATTAATTATCGTAAAAAGTTTAAATTATTTGGAAATTAAAACTCATTTTTAAGGGTGCTTAGTGTAGGAAACTGTGGTCAGTGTAGAGAAAACTTACCTTTTAGGGTCTGTTAAGGCCCTAACTCTCTCAATTCAGCTTGTTTGTTGCAAGGGGTTTCTTATGATTGGTCGTCTTGGACTAGGGACAAATGTAGGTGTCTACAAATAGTATTACCAATATTTCAATCCAAGTATTCCATCAAATTAACATAGTACTTCAACCAAGTAGTAATATAAACAATTGAATAAGAAGAAGACTAATTAAATATACTCCCAATTACATCCAAATAAACTTCTGCTTCGTCGTCGACCTTATCCAACCTTGAATTGAGACTAAGCTTCCTTCCAATGCCTATCTTCTCTTACCAATTGCCCAATTATAACTCACTCAAATTCCGCTCTTCGTGTGATTATATTATATTGAAGATGAAAAACTCAAATTGAAGATGAAAAACACAAATTGAAAAATTCCCTTTCGCCCACCATGTAGTGGTGCTTCTGGACAAAGGAAGTCAGCTCCTAGACATCGTACTCCCGCCTCCACCACCACCTCCACCACCTCCTCCACCGCCTCSACCTCCTTCTCCTCCACCGCCTCCACCTCCTCCTTCGCCACCGCCTCCACCGTCTCCTCCCCCGACTCCACCTCTAACACAACCTACCACTACCACTACTACAACCTCCACCACTACTCAAGTACAATCTCCACCACTAGTACAACGCACATATCAAAGTAGGAAGAAATTACCTATTCGGAGTAAACTAGCTGACATTCAAGTGAAAGTCGAGGGTACTACTACTTAGTCTTCTGCGAAAAGCAAGCGAAGTACTTAGGTAGTGAAATACCAGTAGGCGTATATATAACTCTCTTAGTTATGAGTTACTAATACTTTTGATGTAAGGTTACAAAACCGATGTACATATTTCTTTATCGAAACCATTTGCATTTAATGGTTTCTTTCGTGTTTGTAAAGGACTTTGTAAATTTTTTGTGGAATCGTTCTTGTTTTGTTATTACTTTGTGTGAATATGCTTGATTTTGGACCATAATGGTTGAGGTTAAGTGGATAATTCAGCTAGTGAGATTTGTAGTTTATTTGCAGGTTATATTTATGCTTGGAGTACAAGAACTGCCATCTAAGGACGCATGAAATTACAAGTTTGCATTAGGTTTTTTTAATGTATAAACCCGCCAACCACAGTGGCAGTTTTAGGCCTAAAACCRCCAACCAGAATCGCGGTCTAAGGTATAAAACCGCCACTGTGGTTGGCGGTTTTAGGCATACTTTCGCCAACTACAGTGGCGGTTTTACCTTTTACTAATTTCACCATTTAAAGTGGCGGTTTCAAAATGAACTGTTAAAAAAATGGTTCACATGAACCGATGAAGTGGACATTACTTGGGGAATTAAGAAACATGGATTGCTAAACGAAGTCCGATCCAATTTTACTAGGATCAAAGTCTACGTTTCGAGCAAACTTCCCGATATGCCCTTTGATTCTCCTCCTCCCTAACCACCCAACACAACCCTTCACACCTCATCCAACACCAACACCAACCAACAACCATCACCCAAGGCATCCTACCACCGACAACCACCACCTAACACCACCCTACAACCAACAACCACCACCCAACATCAACTAAAAACTTTGTTTGTTTTTTTTTTGGTTTAGAACGACAAAAAAAATATTGGGCGCCTTGGCTAGGCGCACCAGCCCTCGGTGGCTCTCGCCTAGCCAAGGCACCCAATACTTTTTTTTTTAAAAAAAGCCACCCAACACCTTGGCTAGGCGAGAACCACCAAGGGCTGGCTCCTGGCCTAGGCGTCAACACACGTTGGGTGGTTTTTTTTTAAAAAAAAGAATTGCTTTGTGTAACACCCCAATAATTCTCCACTTTACTTGTGAAATATTAAATGAAAATACGGAGAACCATTGTCATGTCACCGCCACGTGTTAAAACGTTTAGGCTAAAATAATAATTTGCAGTGGAAATCAAGATAGCGAAATAGTTCAAACCAAAGTATTAAAATCCCAACATGTAAAACTCGTTTAACAAGTTGGAACCATTACGACCCTTATTTGCAAACCAAGGTAAAATCCCTTTTTTTAAAACATATCAAAACCCGAAATATCAAAACATTATGAAAAGTCTACGATATGTGCATAAATTATTAAGGTACGTTCGGCTCTCCACTCAGACCATCCGTCCAAGTCCTAGCTACTTTATTGCAAAACCTGTGAGAAATCTGTTCACCATAATTTCCAAATGAAATAAGGATCATCATAGGTCCACCAAAAGAAAGAAAGTGTGGATGACAACAAACAACACAAAGCACACAATCAGCAAAGCTGAGTACGTACGAGTTACGAAATCAGAAAACAAACGGTCAACATCTCCCTTAAAAACTGAACATACCTAGTTACGACACCTGCTTAGAAACAAAAGAAAACCCAACTGTGGTGTTYATAACCACTTAACAACATTATACATATACAACARATCCCAAACTCAGGCCAATATATCACTACTTATTACATACAGCTGCTCCAATACAATACAATCCCAAAATATCAACAGCTCCTGTTAACTAGATTGCACCTGCAAAATAATTTACTCGACTCCAATACATGACTCAATATATTATACTACATTAGATATGATTTGAGCAATAGACAAGGTTGTCCAAATTCCAGACACACGAGGTGCCACAGTTCAATCCCAAACACACTAGGTGCCACAATTCAATTCCCCATGTCTCCCCGTCGAAAGGCATCAAAGTTCAATAAACCAGATGGCGAACGGGCGCGACTCCGTCACCATAGTTAGATGAGATCTCAAACTAACCCCATTTTGGATAAAATCCATTTTTTAAAATGAATATAAAGAGACGCGTTGATCAGACGGCCCTCGAAAGGAAGCGAATAAAATCGCAACCCCAACCCCTGATTGTCAATACTCTAGACGTGCACAAATCCAGAGTTTTATTGCTCATTCATAATTTATTTAACTGTTAATTATAGACAAATTCACATGACTCACAACACAAGACCACAATTCACATTGAAAATCTTTTAACACTAACCGTTCCTTTTAATTAATAAACCTGTTAGACAAAGCCAACTAACCTCGTTAACAAGACTTGAATACCCTCCCTTTATCAATTGATACAAATCATATATATATATATATATATATATATATTATATATATATATATATATAATATTATATATATATATATATATAATATATATATATATATATATTATAATAATTAATATATAAACCAGTTAAGTATGACAAAGATTAATCAACAAACTTCCAAACATTTCTAGAACATCCAAATTCATATACTTGACTATGACTTTGGTAATTACATTACTCGTGTTTACCAAACAATTCCATGGATGATTCCTACTCATGCTTCTAAGTTCAAACAACCACAAAGCATAATAAGATTCAAGGATACGCAAGTGTACGTACCTTTTTGGAAGGAAGAGGAAACAACCCTATGTGTTTTTCACTTCAACAATAACTCAAGGAGAATTTCCTCCTACAACCAAATAGAAATCAATTATTATTGATTCCTAACACAAAATTACAGCAATGCATATTCCCTTGAAACCCCATAAAACTTTTAAAAATCAAACTCGAACATGTTTTAAAGATTAACTTTAACGCTTATACAATAAACCATTCATTTATTTCTTTAAAAACTTTAAATGCCATAATTTTAAATGGTTAAAATCACTTTGAATATGTTTATTAACTCTGAAAATATCATAATTAACTTGTATTTTCGTGCCAAATATTTTTAATTAATTTTAATAACAAAACATATTTTGTAATCGAAAATTGTCAATCTGATGTAATAATTTATTAAAATATTAAAACTATACGAAAATTTATGAAACTTTTATACAGAGTGTATAATTGTATACAGAATATTGACACAAATTTTCGTAAATTATAGATGAACAGAAAAATAAGTAAAAATAAAAAACCGAATCAGATTTACGAAAAACAGTCCATTCGAAAACGAATTTATTAAAATCGTAAATCTACTTGGAAAATTATGAAAATTTTACACAAGTGTATAATATCATAGAGRTCACTCGACAAAAATTTCGTAAATTATTGACAAACAGAAAAATAATGAAAAATAAAAACCGAACCTGAAACCTGAAAAGTGTCGATTCGAAAACGAATTTTTTTAAAATAGTAAACATGTTTTGAAAATTCTGAAAATTTTACAAAAATTGTATATTACTATGAACATTACTCGACCAAAGTTTTGTAATTTATTGAAAAGCAGAAAAATAAATAAAAATCGAATACTAAAACTGAACAGATTAATCAAAACGTGAAAAACCCTAATTTTTGCAATTCAATAAATCTGAAAATTATTTGCTTTAATTGAATTCATCAAAACAAGTTAATAATACTAACAATTCATTAGAGATTAAACCTAAAACAATTGCATATAATTTAATTGTAAAACTTTATCATTAAAATCAATTAAAACCATAAGAAAGGAAGGAAATTAAAAGAGAAGAAGGGGGAGAGGGAGGACCGACTACTCGCTGATGGTGGCTGGCGGTGGCTCACGGCGGCGAGTAGGTGGCGGGTGGTGGTTGCAGTGGCGGCACACACAACAATCCAGTAGCACAACACAGTTTCCTTCTCTCTCCCTCACGTTTTCTTTTTCTTTTTTTTTTTGAAAATGATGAATGAATGCTGAATGGGGCATGAATGCCTTTTTTTTGAGTAACGGAATAAACCCTTTTAGTAATCTAGGTTTTACTTAGATTAATTCCAAGATTTTTTTTTTGATAAATAAAATAAAATCAAGTAATCATAAAATAAATATGCTTTCAAAATATCTTTTGAGTGGAAAATGATATAATTTAAACAAAATATATAGTTTTTTTGTAAAATAATCATAATATGTTGAATTGTTGATGTCCTGGGTGGTTGGGGGCTGTATATGTTGGGGGCAAGGTGGCTTGGTGGTGATAGGTATATATTGGGGGCAAGGATAATACGGAAAATTCACACGAATGTGAACTTTAATTCCAGCAAAAACGGATTTCGAATAGTATTCTCCTAGAGAAACTTGTACTCCCTCCGTTCCATGAAGTTCATGCCACACTCGTTTATTTCACTATTCACAAGTGAAGAGAATCTTGTAAATAATTGTCAATGTATAGTTATAAATATAGTCATGTAGGGTCTTGTTTGATTCGTACTAATGAATAGATTATTAATATTCAATTGTTACAATTTTCTCAAATGTATAACTAAAGATATAAACGATACAAAATATGCATTGGGAAGCGTATGAATAGTAACTGGCATGATCTTCAAGGAACAGAGGGAGTAGCATCATTTGTGGAAGCATCATTTGTGGAATGTGGAATTGCGAAACATTAGCACATTTTGTTGGGAAACGGCGCTAATATCAAAAGTTGAAGACATCATTCGTAGATGGATTAGGAGTTTGGGACGTAGCCTACTTGGCGCCTTTGAATTTAAAAAACTTAATTGGCAATCTTGAACCCCTGCTACATAAACCCTAGAAAATCAATTCTTGCAATCAAATCAAAATTTGTAATAGAGACAAGTGAAGATGATACTGAGAACACCACCTCCCAGGAAAAGAAGAGCTGAATCAAGCCCACCACAAGAGGAATCCCCCAATGATCGTATCSTCATCTACGAGGATCCTCCTTCGCCCCCGCCACCGTCGTCTTTGCCCGACTCTTCGCCTCACCCTTCTGATCACCTGCTTTGCACTTATCAATGCCGTCAAATGGTACTGTTTTTAGGGTTCAATCACTTATCACCTGCTTCGCATTGTACATGAAACATGATAGTACTACTTCTTTGTTTCTAATCACTTGTTTTGTTGGCATTTTCCAAGTTTGTGATTGTATGTTTGGAAATTATGGTTGTGCTACTATTCAAACTTGAAACCATTTTGCCATAACACTCTCAGTATTAGTTTTCCAGTTTTTCGTGAGAGGGTTTTGGAAATGTTGATTTCTGATATGTGATTCATTGGATATAAATACTTGGTTAGTTATAATCAGGATTATGGATATAAATACTTAGGCTTTTATGTATCAAGTTTATAGATTTTACTGTTTACCATTTACCTATAAGATAGTCTCGTGTTACCTTTCAGGTCAAAGCTGAGTTGATCGATAATTATGCTGGTATGGAGAAGTCAATCACTGAATACGAGTCCAAAGTAGAGACGTTGAATGAGAACCTTTTGAAAGCAGGTAATTCATCAACACAAATGACTAATGTTTTAAAGGTTGCAAWTCTGTATGCTTTCGCATTTATCTTTTGATTGCGCTTTTGTYATTGAGTGTGGAACAATTATTGTTTTGTGCTGATGTTTTTTCATATTGTCTCAGAAGCAGAAGGAAAGAAATATCGAGAGCAATTTCTTTATGCCGAGCAGGAGCTTGCTGCTGCCAGAGGACGTGAGAAGGCTTTGCAGGAGCAGGTCATGAAAGAAATCAATGACTCCCATGAACGACTGAAGAAACAAATACAAAAATGCAATGAACTTGAGGTGATTATTAGTTGGGTTTTGGGTATTAGATTCCGAGCTTGTAAACTCGCAATATGTGTGTCTTTGTAGTTTGTGTGTTTGCCTTTTATTTTCTTCAATTGTTTTAATCTATCATGTCAAAATTACTATAACCCTGTGCCTCTTTTGGTCTCTTTGGGGGTTTGGTTTCAGGCGAGGCTCGAAAATGAAGAAAGAACACGCAATAGTGCAGAATCTTCAGCAGCTGCTGCAGCAGAGAAAGTTAACCTTTTAGAGCGAAATCTAAAGCAGCTTTCAGAAAGCACAGAAAGAGAAAAGAAGCATCTGCAAGATGAGCTAAAGCATTTGAAAGGAGACTCAAAGCTTTCCATGTCTAGGTTAAAGGCTGATGTGAGTTGACCTAATCACTGGTTTATATTATGACTGTTAAGATCTATGATTTTGTGAATGTATTTTTTTCTGATCATTGCTTCATGATTATTTTTGCAGCTTGAAAAAGCACAATGGCAGGCTAGTAATTCTGAAAAGGATACAGAGCAATTAAGGGAATTGTTGGAAGACACTAGAAAGCAGCTTAATAAGGTATTAACGTTGCAATCATTTCATTTCTAGTTCTTCATGTAATACTGCATATGTCATTCTGATAACCTTCTTGTTATTTCCTTGCATTTGTGTTTTCAAGCTAGTACAATCATTTAGCTGGGTAGTTATATATATTAGACAGATCCCCTGATTCAAATTATTGACTTTTGTGACATTCTTCTTGAAAAATTGTTCTTGAAACCTGATCATTGAGGGGGTGTTAAGAAAGAGGAAAGGTTTCTTTTGGGAGGTTTTATGGCTTATWTTAACATCCTCCTTTTCCATGATAATTATCTTCATGTGGCTTTTGGCGTTTTGATTAATTCAAAAGTCAACACTTGAAATTCAAATTGTTGTGTTTGGCATCATAGAGGTAAACTATGAGGGACTGTTTTATTTTTAAGGGGGAAAGGAAAAGAGGTAAACAAAGGGATATTAGAGGAACCAAAAGAATAATTCAATCTATGTAATTTTCTTTGTTTAAGGGGGGTTAAAGTTCTTTCCTTGTTCTTTACGATACTCCTACATTCTGCGTTTCTTTGATTACACTGAGATATATGCTAAATGTTTACATTTCTACTAATCCTTCCCAGTTTATGTACTCTGTAATTACTTATAACTTCAATGCAAAGATTTTGCTTATCTATCTGGAATTTTAGAGTCCTCATCTTTTCTTTGCTTTGTGTTAAAAAGAATAAAATGTTTCTGTTTGATTTGCAGTGCTTAAGTGAGAAGAATGAACTGGAGAAGAAAATAACAAGTTTTATGTGCCCAAAGGAGAGCCCTGCTTCTCAGACTGATGTTCTAGTGAAACATTTGCAGGAAGAGTTAAGGACTTATGTAAGTGTAGTTTTTTACTTGTTGACTTCTAGCTTCCAATCTCAGTGATTTTGATTTCATGGCGTGCATAGAAAGTCAAAAATTGGGGAATTTATGTCAGAAAATGGGGACAGTATGGGGGTAGGGCTGTGGAAAAGCTTGGTACATGTCAGCATAGTCTAATCAGCAAGAACTTGAAAGTAATAAAGAGTTCATAGGCTTTCTGTCATATGGAGTACATGCTATAGTTGAAAACTGTTTATGGCTGTGTGATGCCGTGCTGCGTGCAGTTGCTCGAAGTTCACCAGCTGCAATTTCATCTCAGCTGCGCCAAATTGAAGATCAATCTGTAAAATGATTCTGGCCAGCTACATGCCAAGTGTTGTTATGCGATATTATCATTGCCAAATCCCATGGGATGCATCAAATGTTCATACGCCAACTGCACCTTTGAAAATCTTGATATAAAAGGCACGCCTTTCTGTTCTGCAAATTCATCCTAGTTTGATGTGTGTCATGGACTCATGGCGGTCTCCTGTTAAACTTGTTAAAGATAAACTAAAACAGTGTAGCTAACTTGTTTTATCCTCATAATCTTCTCAGTGGTATTGTTAGTGGCATGAGTGATTGGAAAACTATGACATCTAATAATAGATGTTTATCGAGGGTGTTGATTTTCATTTACTCCCTCTGTTACGTATTACTTGAAACATTTGCTATAAATGAGTGTTACATATTACTTGAAACAATTTTCTCTTTTTCCATTTTTAGTAAGTTTTTTCCTACTTTATTCACTTTTCCACTACTTTTCTCTCTCTTATTTTTTCCTAATCTTACACCAATTCATTACTTTATTCATTTTCTCTCTCTTACTTTTTCCTAATCTTATACCCACTCATTACTTTATTTCTTTTCTCTCTCTTATTTTATTCTAATCATATACCCTTATCTACAATTAAGAAATTTTGCCTAGAAAATCTCCCTAGTTCAAATGTTTCAAGTAATACGTAACGGAGGGAGTACCTTGTCTTTGGGCGCTTGATCATAGGGCTCATTCAAATTTACAGCGTGCTGGCAYTATATGCTGTTTCTTTGTTTTCTTAGTCACTGGAAGACAGGTGTCTACTCTGTACTCCCTCCGTAATTCCTTTGTTCTCCCTTAGTGAAAATTTTCTTTGTCTTAGACAATATAAGTCAGATGTTGCTTTGGCAATGCACATTCATGGTGATGATTTGGGTTGTTTTGACTAGAGTGTAATTACTGTATGGGAGTGGAGTTTATTGGATTATGTATTTTTTTTAGCCACTTTTTCATTGGTGTTTCTGTGATGCCCTTTTTATGGTAATGATTTGGGTGCTTTGACTAGCGTGTATTCATTCAGACTCTGGTTTGTGGCATTAGATGCTTTTTGTAGATATGCCTCAGCCCCACACAACTGACATTTTCTCACGCTGTTTGATTTTTTTTATTAGGACCTTGTCCCTTAATTTCAACTCTATTACTAATATTTTTTTTCATTAAATATATTCTTATTAAAAAAACGATGAGGTTACTTATATCATTGCTTTTTTATTTATATGTTATTTTTGTATGTTTGGGGGTGGGGAGGTGCGGAGCTCACTGTTTTTCCTCTGAACAYAATCGTTGTTTTAAAATTCATCATGTCACTCTGGTTGTTAGTTGTTACACAATTGAAGCCATATAATTTGAGCTAAGTAGTGAATTTGGCCAATGATGTTGGCCTTGAATATATTTTAGTTTAGAATCAGTTAACTAACGTTAATTGTATAAATTACTCGCAGTGGTCCCATTCTTGGGTATTTGGATCTTCAGCATGATTCTCATCAGATATCACTTTATGGTTTGTTATTTTACATATATTTTATTTTATGTTTTAWAGGAGTCTGAAGTGCTTGAAGCAAGGAAATTGAAAGCTTCTCATGAGAATGTCGAGCTGTTGAAGGAGAAGATCATGGAAGAAATAGGGCGTAGGGAAAGGGTTGAAGCCGAGCTAGTTAAGTTACAAGAGGTTCAGCTCAGTATGGAAGTACTAGAGGACGAATTGTCTTCTTGGAAGAAAATTATGAAAGAGATTCCTGGAGTTACATGTTCTGATGATATCCTTCTCAAGTTTTCTGCCCTGCAAAAGTAAGCACTTAGATTTCTTGAACAATTTTGTTATTTCTATATTCTTTCTGGTTCACTAGAGAAGCAAAGTTGTTACTGGCCTTCAGAAAATATATTTAGGATCCATTTTTTTGCAGTGTGTGTAGATCCTGCTAATTATATGAAGCTTAATAGCATTGTCTGCCATCATGTTTTCATGTCTACTGTCTGTGCTTTACAGAAACATAAGATTAGGACATACTATGATTGGACTTGAAATACTTGGCGCTGTAACTTATACTATGTGCAAGCTTGTAAACTCTACGAGGAAAGTTCTTTGATATTCTTATATGCTCAAAGCTTTCATGATCTTTTGTTATATAAGTGAACAAGGAGGAGTAGGATGAGGAGGGGGGAATGGTCTCTTCTATTAAATTACAACTAGATTAGTTCCCGTGCGATGCACGATTTCAACATAATTATTTGTGAAATTTTTGCACAAAAATTAGTGATCAAATATTTAGTAATCATACTGCGTATTGCAGAAGTGTTATGAAAATACATTTTTTTTATGTCATATGGTATACAAAGTACTCCCATTAATTCTTAATGAATTGTGTGTTTATGTTTGAGGTAAAAACTAGGAATAATATATTATAATGTGAGTGAGGTCAAAAAGTAAAAATAGATTGGAGAGAGTTTGTTTGAAATGAAAGGGGAAAAGTAAGGAAAAGTGGGGGAAAGTAAGAGAAGGTGGAATTAAAAAGCAAAAATAGATTGGAGAGTGTACCAAAATGGAATAAAGCACAATGCACAAAACATCAAAAATTGCTCCAATGAGGAAATCGCACAAAACATTAAAAATAGGAGGGAGTATTATGTTTGTAATATTTTAAAAAAAATAAATTTGAATTATAACTTTTTTTTTTAATGTTTATTTAAACATCAATATAACTCTAAATGTATGGGAGATCCACAACGGGAGCAATTCATTTGTTAAGACAAATGATGGAGTTTTATAGGGCAAGAAAGAAGGACCGCCATATGGTTTCCATCGATCTAGAAAACGCTTATGATAAAGTACCTAGAGGGGTACTTTGGTGGGCAATGTTGAAAAAAGGTATTCCCCAAAGGTATATTGACCTAGTTAAGGACATGTATTGCGGTGTGTCAACAAATGTCAGGACTTGTRATGAATTGACAAATGATTTCCCTATAACAATTGGTTTGCATTAAGGGTTGGAGGGTCGGCGTTGAGCCCTTTCCTTTTTGCATTGGTTATAAATGAAGTGACAAAACCAATCCAAGATGAGGTACCGTGGTGTATGTTATTTGCAGATGATATTGTATTGGTGGATGAAATCAAAACTGGGGTTAATGCCAAATTGGAGTAATGGAGACAAAGGTTCGAATCTTAGGGATTTAAGCTAATTCGGAATAAGACTTGAGTATTTCAAATGTCATTTTAGGTCACAACAGGGGACAAATGATGGAGTGGTGAGGTTGGACGGAAAAAATCTGACCATGAGCGAAAGCTTTAAGTATTTTGGTCAATCATCCAAAAGAATGGTGATATTGACCAAGATGTGGCCCACAAATGGAGAGCGGCTATGGGAGTGTTGTGCGATCAAAGCATCCCTCTAAAGCTGAAGGGAAAATTCTACAAAATTGCTATAAGACCATAAGACCAGTATTGCTCTATGCTCTATGGTAGGCCTCCAATAAGGAGCATATTCATTACGCAGGGGTCACCGAGATGCTGATGTTGAGATGGATGTGCGGGAACACTCTACGAGATCGAATAAGAAATGAATTTATCCACAGGAACTGCAAGCAAGTTATAGGAAAACCGTTTGCGTTGGTTTGGGCATGTGAGAAGAGTTGAAGAATAGGATCAGTGTGATTTTAAACGAGGTATAGGAAGACCAAAAATTACTTGGTGGGAAGGAGTTAAAGAGGATTTGAAACAGTGGATTTGCAAGAGAGTAAGACTCTCGATCGTAGAGAGTGGAGGAGGAAAATCTATGTGGATGACCTCTTGTAATAATCACTTTTGGTTCATGTTAGCCGACCCCACATATGGGATTAAGTTTTTGATTAATTGATTAAATTTCTCTTTGCAATTATTACTTCATCTGTTTCGATTTAGTCGTTACACTTGGAGTGTGTGCGAACTTTAGGCAAATTTTGTGGAAGAGAGAGAGAGAGAGAGAGAGAGAGAGAGAGAGAGAGAGAGAAAGGGGTCCATGTGAGAGGAGAGAGATAGAGATAGTATTTTGCCCAAAAAAGGAAGTGCAGTAAGTAAATTGAAACATCTTTAAATAGAAGGAGTAGCGAGCAATTCGAAACGCAGGAAGTAATTATTTTGTCCCTTATTTTACATTTTTCTCAATTTGTTTTGTTTTGAATAATGTGACAATTTATTTAAAAAGAATTTATCCATTTTTCTTCAAAGGAACATCAAAAGAGAACAAACGGAGTGAGAATTCTTAGGTAATTTTTGGAGAGGGGAGAGGTATGGAGAAAAAWTTTATTAATAAGACCAATGCGAATAGAGAGACATAAAAAAATTAATTTCCAAAAAAAAAAAAAAAATACTAACAAATTTTTGTTATAGCTAAACAACAATTCTTACACATTCTATAATTTTGTCATGTGAAATCTAGTTATAACTAATTTAGTTACCATGACTACTAAATTAGGGTGTTAGAAAAGTATTGTTTATATGTCAAAATTTTTGTAAAAAATTCCTACTAAGCAAAGATTATATGTAAAATTTTTCCAAGATTATACTCTAAATCATTCACCTATGTCATATTGGCTATTCTTATATATGATGCAAGTGTCGCTCTGTCGTTCATTTCATTTTTTTCCTGCCTATTTTTCCTATCTTATTTTAAGTAAACATATAATAATCAAACATCAAACAACAAATTAACCATCAAATGTTGATAAGTTGAAGCACACATAGCGTGTATGTAAGACTAGTAGGAGCTCTCTTAGTGGCATACCTTAATCTGTGCCATAAGTCTTTTTTAGTGCCTGAAGTTTTCAAAGAGTAAAGTAGGATACTACTTGTAAAATATAAATGTAATAGGCCCCTAGATTCCGTGAAATTTCTGGAGCATTTACCAGAATCTAAATCAATACCTAGGAATAATGAAAAAAGTTATTTTATATTTTTTCAAAAAAAATAGACAGGTAATTGTACCATTAGAAGGAGTAATGAACTTCTATGTAAAGAACACTTCTTTTCCTTTGTTTGCGTGAACCCTTGCATATTGAAGCTGATATGCGCACCAAAAAAACTGTTATGCGCACACCATTTACTTCCAACAGTTTGAGTTGATTTTCAAGAGATAACTGTGCGCATAACAATTTGTTTGGTGCGCATATCAGTTTCCCTTGCATATGCCTTTGTCTAGTGTTAGAGAAAACTATATTGTAAGCCACCAGCACCAATTCTTGGCTGGTAAACATGCTTATGCATGTTTCAACCTTTGTAATCTGTCCCTGTTTTTCACCTTTTCTTTATATTGAGCTGCCTTAATATCCACTGAAGCTGTCTTAATGCAGATTCCTTTCTGCCACAATATCCACAATTCTTTTTATTGGTTTTTTTGCTGAGCATTGTTTTGGTAATTCAGGGAGGTGATTGAAAGCATGTCAAAGCTGGGGGAGGCAAATACACGCTCGAAACAGCTAGAACTAGCTTTGGAAAGTGCTGAGCTTGATAAGAAAAATGTCGAATCAGAAACGGCATTGGCTAAGGAGAAGGATGAGTCATTAAAGCTAGAAATAAAGAAGCTCGAATCAAGGGTAGGTCTCTCACACTCAAACTACTATTTGTCTATCATTACATAATTCCCCTTCCTGATATTGGCCGACATAGATTTTTCTAGTCTGAGTTCGAATTTAGTTCGTTTTTTCTCATTATTCTTTGCGTGCTTCTTTTTCTTCACACAAATGTTTGTTCACTTATCCTTTGCTCTTTTTCTGCTGGAAATGTGCAGTTAAGTTCAGTTATTGAAGAAAGAGATCAATTAAGAACTGCTTATGATGCATTGAAGCAACAAACAAACGTAGATGCTTGTGATGAAGCTGTTAGGGGAAACGTAGCCCAGGTGGCTTCGATTTCTTGGTCTATTTCCATATACTGTTACTTGCATGGGTTTCTAATGATKATACATATTTTGTATTTGAATGTTTAGGACATTGAGTTATCTCTTTCCCAGAAAGATCGATACATCAAGGAGTTGGAGAGCAATCTTAGTGAACAAAAGGC
The DNA here is from genome assembly GCA_008642245.1 of Bassia scoparia. Lineage (NCBI taxonomy): Eukaryota > Viridiplantae > Streptophyta > Magnoliopsida > Caryophyllales > Amaranthaceae > Bassia > Bassia scoparia. The sequence continues at coordinate 40,280 of SNQN01002389.1, read as the reverse complement.
TGCCAACGATCGACATTATAATGAAATTCGGATGTTGAATGAGAAGCTAAATAGTGAAGCAAGAAGAATAAAGTCCTTGGAGAGAGAGGGGGACCGACTTCGTTCTGAAATTGCTTTATTGGAGTCCAAAGTATGCTTGTTCATTTAGGAAAAATTTGGGTCGCTTAATTAAGAATTCACTAGTTAACTTCTAACCCCATAATTAAATAAGTTAATAATGAATGAATAAACTTGTCAAATACTCCCTCCATTTTTTTTAGTTATTCCACTTTCCATTTTGAGATGTTTTCAATTAGTTGTTTCAAACCAATCTAAAAATAACTTTTTTACCTTTTATCTACTTTATTTACTTTAACATTAATAAATTACTCATTTTTAAAGTCAACTTTCATTACTTTACCCAATCTATTCACCCAAAATTATTGAGAAGTGAGGTGTAGTGCAGTGGCACTAAACCCGACTTCATTCTCACCCCCTACGTGATGTTGGGGATTTATCCCCCCTCCCCCCTCACCCCTCTGCACAGTTTCTGAGATAAGCTTACGAACTGTGCATGGTTCACTCGTTAGCTTTACCGTGTAAAAAAAATAAATAAATTAAAATTCASCCAAAATTACTTTTTCCCAAAAGTTTTCATTCACACAGTTACTCTTTTGCCTAACTTAACTTTTTTGTCTAACTCAATTAACTTTTAAATACCGTGCAAAAATGGTATGAACATCTTAAAAAAACGGAGGGAGTAGTTCAATTTATTAAAAAAAAAACCCAAAAAAAAAAACATTTTACCTAAGAGTTTTTTTTTTTTTTTGGTGAAAACATTTTTACAAAAAACTTTCAACAAAATTAATTTGATTAATAAGAGGGTCATGAAATAATTCTTAAAATGGTATAAATATGGGAATTTATGATAACATTGTGCATCGATCAATGTTATCGATACTTAGTTAATGCTAGCAATTTCCTTTTTAAGATTCATATATACAACCATAAGAGCTATATATCATTTGCCTGATAAAACTAGCATTTAATTAGATGAAATAAATTACGAATAATAAAAAACTATGATTTGTTACTATGTTTTGACATTTAGAACTATAGCTCACATATTTGTTATTGTTCAAAGGTTATGATTCATTGTTTTTTTTTTTTTTTTTTTTTTTGGCTATTTTCTTATTATCTATCGCATTAATCTTACAAGTTACTCAACAAAGATATTCCCTCTGCCCCATTCAATTTGTCAACTTTTACCTTTCTTTAGGTCAAACTTCTACATCTTTGACCATTAAATTTCCATTAGTAAATATGGCAAAAGATTATCTTTAGAGATCTTGTTTGATTTGTCCTAATGTTTATTTTCCAAATATGTAAATTATATTATTTTTGTTAAAAGTTGTCACTACTTTCTCCATTCTTTTTTAGTTGYGTCCTTTTAACTTTACACTAGTGTTAAGAAGAGGAGAGAGATCGAAAGAAATAGAGAGAAAGTAAAAGGGAAATAGAGAGAATTTATTGTTTAAAATTAAAAGGATGCAAGTAACTTGAAACTTTCAAAACTGGAAAATGATTCAAGTAATAAAGACATAAAGCACAAAGCAATTAAGGTGGKTTGCTATTGTAGCTCTAGATTCTTTCTTTTTTCCATATTATATCAACTACAAATACACAGGAAAAAAAGATGAAAAGTTTTAGTGAGATTTTTTATAATGTCATTGTGACACATGTTCTATAGGACTTATCTCTGGCATTAATTTAATTCAGAAAATTTTCTATTATTTGTTTGTTGTTGTGGGGGTCTACAAGTAGGTTATTCACAAACTCTCTTCAATCTATTCACTCCGTCTTAACACACTCTCCAATCTATTTATGATTTTCAACCCCATACCCATTATTTTATTGTTTTCCTAAATAAAGTCCCAAATAGTAATTGGTAGGATCTTTAAGGAACAAAGGGAATAGTAGTATAGAGCAGGAGAGAAGCTGTTTCCTGGAGCTTCAAATTTTGTCACAGAAAGAGAGCTAGATTATATCCTAGTATGTGACTATCGTGACTCAAATCTATCCTAGAGTTTAATGAAAGATGGCAGGTGAGGTTTTTTTTTAACATTTTTTAAAAATGAATTTCCATGTTAGTGGAAGTCCTCCAGATTGAGAGTGGTGATCTATTTGGTGCCTTTTTTTAGTTTTTTTGTGGCCTTACTCCTTAATTCTCTTGTTATATATAATTTTTTTTTGTAAAAGTGTGATGATTGCTGCACTAATAGCTAGCTCTAGAGTCAGACTGAACTATTGTATCTTTTTGGATACAAATGTCTCATCGCTTGATAGTGCTATGGAAAATCCTTAGTTGAGTATGGCTCTCCCAACACATTCTTCTTTTTTTACCTTTTCTCAAGATAGTTTGACATGGTCCGTGGTAAACAAAAACTTACTAAGTGAATTGGTGGTTATGGAGGTCGTGAGGCTTGATGTTTTTAAAGGCCAGAGTGCTAGACCACCAAGAAATGTGTATCAAGTATTCAAGCCCCTTTCAAAGTCAATATAGGGGCAAAGCTACCAGATAAGTTTAAGGTTAGTACAAGGTCAAAAAGAGAAGAAAATGTTGCAAAGGGCACTCTGTGCCTGATGAATCAACAACTCATCATCCATAAACGAGTTACCAAGTGCCATAGTTGTAGACTTACAAATATTGTAATGTTATTACATGGCCTGTGGAGCCATTTTAGATGGTTATAACTTACGAAGAGACATGGATGAAGTGGGTGTGATCCTAATATAGGTTTACTGGTAATAGGTGGTTATCTACTCGTGATGGGAATTTATTTGTTTTTTCAGAATAAAAGTATGAGATGGTTGCGTATAAGTGGTTGTTAATCTTCACTACTCCAATCCTTATTCTACAAACCCCTTAGATATTGTTCTCAACTTATTGTACATGTATTATGTTTCAACTAAGTTCACTTTAGAAAATAAGTCTAGTTTAAGTTCACTTTAGAAAATAAGTCTAGCTTAAGTTCACTTTATAAAATAAGTCTAGTTTAGTAAAATGATTTTAGAATTTTTTTGTTTCAATCCTTTATAAATTTTCAGGTAGTAAATATATGTCTCGCATAATAAGTGCAACAAGACTAAGTTCATTTCAAAAATCTGTTCAAAAAGAATAAGTTTTGTTGAGTAAAAATAAGTTCACTTTGTTAGAAACAAACAAGGCCTTAGTTTTTCTAGGAAGTGTGACATGCACATTGTTGACTTCAACTATCGAGTTTACTTATTCCAGCAAATTGTTGATGCTGATATATTTGCTTGTTTGGACCTGGATTCATTTGTAGCATTGCACACACGCCCAAGTAAAGGGTTTTGAGTAGAATAATTTCCTTGGATGGATTATCATTAAGGCTTCCATGAAACATGTGCAATATCAAGCTGGTTTGCTTGGAGGTTTGCTTGGGAGAAAATATTTAAAAACTTCTCTCAATTGCTCCTACACCATTGCCTTGCCAATGTACACTCTAGTTCTACTGCTTGTTCCGCCCTGATGTAAGGAGCCAGCCTGCTAGTGCTTAGGGGCTCTTATTTTGTTGTCTTTAACACATGTTTTCAGACTCAAAGCTTTATTATTTGCTTCTGCGCATAGTTGATATGATGTAAGGAAACATTAAGTTGATCCTTCTGCTTAGCTATTTTAGTGATTTTTCAATTCATGAAATTAATTTTTTCTTCTCTACAGTTAGGGCATGGTGATTTCTCGTCTGCTAATACAAAAGTTCTGCGAATGGTGAATGCACTTGGGGTCGAAAGTGAGGCTAGGCAAACTATAGAAGCCTTACAATCTGAACTTCAAAAGGCCAATGAAAAACTTAAGGTTGTAGAAGAACTAAAGAAACAATCAGGTCTGTACAATCTTACTGGTGCATCATTTTCTCTTTACTACTCCGTACATTGTATTCTGCTGTTGTGCCTTGTTCTATGGTTGCGCATTTTGTCAGTGTCATAACAATTCTGCATCGACAATTAGGATAATTTAGTTACCTAAAGGATATAAATAGAATTCTGAAAGCAATTCAAGCTTCTTTATAGGAGTATCAGGGGAAAAAAAATTGAATATGTATGTGGGTCAGTCAAGCATTACCCTTCTATATGTAGAGTGAAGGATGTATCGAACAGAATGGAAAGTTGTTAAATTTGTGGAATATTTCATATTTTATTTTTAAAAAATGGTTGGTTAATTGATCGATTGCATGACCCTTCAATTATGTCAATACTCCATCCACCCTATAGGTTTGAACAAGAAAGTTTGACCCATATTTTGTTTGGACCAAAGATTGTTTAATTTCCTTAAAAGAGGGTCATATGGGTTAGGGTTAGTGCCAAGGCTAATTTTATAAAATACAAATTTTAAGCTAATTTATTGCTTCTAAAAAGGGGGGAAATGTCTACTTTCTTAGTTTTTCTAAATTTCATGTAAGTTTGCGACTTAGTTTTACTATTGATAAGAGTTCAGGTTGCAAAAATTTGCTAACATAGCATTACCATCTATTGCTTTAATAAGTAGTTGAACAACAAAACCTATCTCTATGCTTTTTTGGAGATTTAATCATCTAATAGAAAGTTATCGTTAACAGCTTGTGATAAAATCAATCAAACAATCAAAGCCTTAATCCCATAAGTGAGATTGACTACATGAACCTAAAGTGATTATTCCATGTAGTCAACCACGAAGATCTTCCTCCATCCCCTATTATTGTAAACCTTGTTCTCTTGCATATCCATTTGCTTCATATCTTTTGAAACTCCTTCCAATTAAGTCATTTTTATTGTCCCTCTACGGCTCTAACTTGTTCGAGCTCTCCATGATCTCACTCTTTGACCTTTTGTATTGATGCATCCTAAGGTCTTCGTGTCAAGTGCCTAAACCAACGTAGTTGGTTTTCCGTTTGTCTCCAATGCTACATCAACTTTCTCGTGGATAACTTTATTTTTGATTCTATACTTTAGAGTGTTCTTGCACATTCATCATAACTTACGCATCTCTGTGATCTCTACCTTTTAATGTGCTCCTTCCTAGAATCCCAACAATAAAAGGGATGCTTCCGTTAGTCGATCATACAACACTATCAAGGCCGTTCTGTATTTAAGCTACTCCGACTTAATCTTGGTCAATATCAACATTCTTTTGAATGATTGACCCATGATATTTAGAACACTCCCTTATAGCGAGATCCTCTACATCCAATCTCACTACTTCATCACTTGTCCCGTGTGTATACTATAACGAAATTCCAAACTTGTGATAAAATACATTTTGGAAAAAATAGACTTATTTTATATAATTTAGGAATTAAGAATTTATAGTTTTATACTCATTTGTTCAACCCAAAGTTGTAACTTTTGGGTCACGTTGAACGCTTGACAACCTGTAACCCAAAATAACTGAACACAATATGACATGTGGCCGAGAGGGATATGTCCATGTCCTGACCTCATCAACCCATTTGAATTGTGAACAACACTTACATACTGATTTATGAATCGTGTACAATTGTACATTGAAGAATGTAAGTTTTGCCTTATTATGAGTTGATGACTTTGAATGAATGGATTTAGTCTTGAAATTTTTGTTAGGAATGGTAATATGAGCTAAATAATTATTTGGGACACGACCTTGTTATCCCAGTCTCATATTTGACTTCAACATGGCTTAATTATGGGATTTTAAGTTTAACCATTTTAGATTATTTAATTTGACATTAATTAGGATTTTTTGTCTGAATATTCTAGATTTTTACCTTTTGGGGTTAAAAGTAATCATTTTACATACTGAATTGAGTAATAAATATCTACCTATCTTTTTATACCTTGTTTTCTGGATTTCTTATTGGCATAAAATTTATGTGGAAATAATTTTACATGTTGGGGTTGAAAGTAATCAWTTTACATGTTGAGTTGAGTAATAAATATCCACCTCTCTTTTTATACCTTGTTTACGTGGTTTTTTGATTCCTTATTTGCACAAATTTTTTGTCGACAAAAATGTTAATTATTTGGACTAAGTGAACTCATTAATCAATTTAAGCCTGAATCCCATAGTTTTGGTTAGCTACATAAACGAAAAAATTATCTCAAGAATTGATCCTCCGATGTCCTTTCCTTTCACTCTTTGATCAAGGACCACTGCTTGTATGCTCTTTAATAGGTTGTGGATACCATATCATAGGGTGTTTCTAGGGCAACCCTGGACTAATGAACTTACTGGGTAGTCTAACACTAATTCTGTGGTATTGGTACTTTGATCGCTGTTGTTTTCTTTGCTATTACATTTTGGTGTGGTATGTTTTGCTTCGTTTAGAGTGTTGATGTTGTCGGCTGTTATCAATGATATAAATTAAAATTAATATTCTAGTGTCGATGCTGATCACCTTTATAATCTTGATCCATGGAGTTGCTCTGGGAATTGACATTAAGTTAATCATACAGCCGATGCAGGGCAGCTAGTGGACTCATATATTTCAGGCAAAATAGTGCAGCTGAAAGAGCAAATATCAACTCTTGAGAAACGTGAAGAAAGGTTTGATCTCATAACTTGTGTGTTAGAATAATAACTGGTCATGAACTACTGCTTACACTTGATGATGATCCAGGTACAAGACTGTTTTTGCTGATAGAATTTCAGTGTTCAGGAGGGCATGCTGTGAACTTTTTGGTTACAAGGTATAATATCTGTGTCTGTTTCTTATCTCATAATGAATGAATACTTTCGGTGAAGCATAAATAGGAGAATGTGAATGGTAATTGGGGACCGGCAGTGAAGATTGCTAAACATATTAGGAGTAATTATGCATCTATATTGCTGATTTGGAATTATTGATGGCATCAAAGTTAATGATGGTTTTGAGATAAAATGTATGCTGAACGAAAAGCAAAGATTTCAGTACATGTCTCCTTTTCAGTCTCCCCTCTATTGTTGAGCAATTATGTTTTTAGATATCGTTATTCTCTCCAATGATGGGTCTATCCTAAGAGTCACTCTTATGTCTAACTCCTGTTAGGGGTGAGCACATCTAGGTACCGATCATATTTTGAAGATTTGGATTGAGACCCGACCAACCAGTTCCTTGGAACTCAGACTTGGAATTGAAATTGGTTGAGCTTGGTACCTAATTTTAAGAACCAGAGCTGGACCCAAAAAATATCGAATCCAAAATTGGGTATCCAATTGCATTTCGACGCATGCTATTTTTTTTTATTTTTTTTATTTTTTTTTTTTTTTTTGTAGATACTATAATTTTATAAAGCCAATCTATCAATCTAATACAAAATGAATATATGCCGGGATTATTAAATTAGACATTTGGAGAATTAAAATGTGTATCATGCTTGCAACTACATATATAAGCTAACTGCCTATACAAAATACTCCCTCCGTCTTTTATTACTTGCACCATTGCAAGTATTACTGTTTTTTAGGAGAGTATTGATGAAAGTGGGGTTATGTGCAAGTTGAATAATATTTAATTGAAAGTTGTAAGAGGTTGAATATTTGTATGGTTGAAATTGAAAGTAAGAAATGTAATAAATGTGATTGAAGGTTTTTCTATTGAAATTGAGAGTATGTTATTAAATATTTGATGGGGGTCTACACACTAAAAATAGAAATGGTGCAAGTAATTTGAAATGTCCATTTAAGGTATATGGTGCAAGTAAATAAAAACGGAGGGAGTAATAAATACTTGATTCTATAACTGGTACCAGTACCAGATCCTAGTAATCAATACCCAGACTTGGAATTGGTTCTAACAAAGTCCGACTTAGAACCATTTGAACCATTTCCAAGTTTGGGTCCAGGTACCCAGAATTTGTGCTTTGATGGTTAATGTTTTGTCCTTTTATAGCCTTTCTATATCGGTATTCCCAAAATTACATTTAATGTCTATTGTAGATAATCATCTGAACAACTACATGTAATTGTAGCAGAGCAATTTCCTTGTCTATGCACTGTCTCTGATTTTCCAATAAGTTGCCAAATCTTCAAATCCCAAACTTTATCCAGAGAAATGAAATTCTGAGTGGCCCCAGGGTCTATCATAAGCACTACTTTGTCATAGTTTACAAGATAACACCTTTACACCATGGTTTTTGCATTGGTGGTCCCCATAACATTTACCAATGAAATCTCAGCTCCTTTACCTTAGGAGAATTTTCATTTCATTCTCTGCTTATTATCTTCATCCTCTTGAGTTAAGAGTACACTTAATATTGGTGAAATGTTTTAATTGGGAAATATGTTGCACCTTCCATTAGTAGTATGAAACAATAAGCTGGTATATTTTCTCAAATCACGTGACTCTGTAGTAGCAATCTTTGAAACTAGGGAATTAGAAATTAGCGTTAGATAGTGAAGATAAGGCAGTCATGCTGTGATCTATCAAATGGATGATTATGCATGCCTATTAAAGCCATGCCTATTAAAGCTTAACATTATGCATGCCTAATGGTTAATTTGTACTGTACTTGTGAAAGTTTAAGTGTTCAAAGTTTGACTTGGCAACCAAAGTTATTTCCCTCATCGGTTGATCTAAGTTGCTTATTCCCCCTCAATTTCTAAATGTGATACGCTTCATCTTCTTCTTTTTAATGAACAAGTTTTGATGCTTACACCATCCTTTTTCTTCGAAATGAGAATCTTTAACTGATCAACTATAACGATTGTTGTTAAGCAACGTTATTTGTTTCACTGTTCTATACTGGCACTTAGCAATCTTCTGCAGTAGTAAAAGATATGCTCATATAGTCATATGCTTTAGGAAAAATACATAGAGTGGAGGGTTAGGATCAAGGGGGGCGTAATTGAGGTTTGTGGGGATCAAATATGACATGGTTGGAAGGAGTTAAAAGATATGAAGCAAAAGGATTTGAAAATGAGTGATTGAGGTTTGTTGATGATTGCATGGAATAGTTGTATTGGTGCATGTAGGTGACCTCACTTTCTGGGAATAAGACTTTGTTTGATTGATTGTGTAATGGATATGTTTTTTTTATATCAAGTAATAAAAAATTGCTAAGTCAGAAATTCATATAATGAATTGAAATGAAACTTGTAATGTTTGTCTATGATATTTCGTGTTGGCTTTGGTTGATAATTATTTCCATGTTTACTCTTCTTCATTTGCTTTTCTTAATCACAAGAACATTTTGTTGAGCTCTAAATTTATTTTTTCATGTGATTTGGCAGATTGTTATGGATGATCAACAACGTCCTAATGGGATTCCTGTAACCCGCTTTACACTTCAATCTATTTATGCGCAACGTGATGACGAGAAGCTTGAGTTCGAATATGAGTCCGGTAACACAAATATTTTGGTAAGACAGATTTTATTGTCGTTAATTGATCTTCTAGAATTAGGAATTTAGGATTGCCATGTAAGTTGTTCATGCAATCTAGATTTGCTGAAGTGTTTGCTTTCATAATTTTTCTCATCTTGTTTGCTTTGATGTACATCATTGGTCGTACTGCTAGATTAGCCCCAGTGATTATAGTGTATATATATATGCTGAATATGCTGGAATTTCTTCAGTGCTTTTGTTAATATATGGATTAACATTGAGTTGGAACAGATGTTAAAAACTGTGTGCTAGTATATATAATGCTGAGAAAAACAAGACGTTCGTGGAAAGAAATCACATTATTAGAATTCATTTGACTTGGTTGATCTTCATAATTTACTGTCCTGTGTAGTCCTATGTTGCTTGTACACGTTACTCTGACAAGAATATGGAATCTTTACCAGACACTTGAATCATTATCCAGACATTATCAAGAATAGTTTACAATAAAACTTGTAACATTAATGTGAAATTGACTATGAAACTATGCAATAAAATGTAGAAATGAGTCTGAGGTTATGATATCAACAAAAAAATTCTGAAGAAGCGGATAAATCAACCTAAACTGTTTCCACATTTGTTGCATGTAAAACTGAGGTATAATGATAAACATGTAAGGGTCTCTAAAATCATTGCTTGAATAATCAACAATTAGCRTAGTTCTAGTTACCATTTAAGTTCCTTAAACATCATTCAAGTGGCATGCATTAAATGCTGCTGGGGAGGTATGGGAGTGGAAGAGAGAGATCGGGACTGTCCTGTTAGGGCTCTTACCGCTTGAGCTACCTGGTGGAAATAACAGGTTGAGTGGAAAGATGCAACACAACCATTGTATATGAAGCTGGTTCTTCTGGGAAAGATTCGAGGAAATTGGAGCTGTTTTCCACGAGGAACAATTTGGAACACATAGTTTGCCATTTATTTAAATATTGGCAATTACCTCATTTTCTGCACCAGCAGCTTTTTAATTTACATTGTCTTGATATTTTGTAAAGGTGCTTCCATGTGCACCGTTATTGATAACATTTTGAAAGGTTTTATGATAGCTTCTAGTTAATTGGAGGTGGATACCTCTTTTTAGCAGTAAGACGCATGATACTGGCCATTAGTAAACCATCAAACGACCTCTCTACTTTGGCCAAACTAGAGACTTATCGCTTAAAGAAGAGGGCTATTTGTTGTGTTGCTGGCATATACTTTGGCATTCACTTTAGGCTCAATTATCTTGCTGTTAAAGAATCTATTTTAATTGCAAATGAATGTGGGAAATTATATTTTGGGAAATGTGCAAAACAATTAAATTTACTTAAAGGTGTGACTCCCTGTGTTCTTACTATGTAATATAACTTTATAAATAAATTCGTGTGAAAAAATTGTGGATAAAAACAACTGAAATCTGCTGTTTTTCTAGAATCTGAGACTTAGGCTTGTTGAGTTGCTCTTCATGCTTTCTATTTCAAACTGATGTTACTTTAAAGATGTAATAATTGGATCTTGCAGGTAAATGACTACACCAAGCAGTCTGATATAGCACAACAGGTGACAGATTATTCTCTACTTTTATTTCTTGGCTGGGCAGATGTGTGATTTTCTTAGTCCTTTTTTCCTTGTATTGTAATTCAATTTCCCCATTTGTAGGTTGAGATATTTATCCGAAAGCTGAACTCAATTCCAGCTTTTACAGCCAATTTGACAGTAGAATCATTCAATAGGCGCACCCTTTCCTGAACTAATGGTATTACTCTTAAGTTACAATGCTATTCTGAGCTCATCATAATTTTTGATATATATACATATTCTCTAAAGTTYTGAGTTCTTTCTTTTAAACTAAAGAGATTATTTCAGTCAGCAGCAAGATTTTTGATCCTCAGAGCTGTTATTCTCTCGTAAAGTCAACCAAATTCTAGCTGAAGAGGCGAACAATCAATTGTGTTAAAGAGGCGAATAGCTGTGGAGTGTTGACATCAGCTTTTAGTGCTACGGCTGCACAATCTGATAATAGAATTTCGTATATATATTCATGTATAACAATTTTGTACAATATCATGCATGCTGTAGTTCTGCCAAGGAAAACCTTGAGTGCAGTAAGGAGTTATAATTTGGTTGATGGTGGTGATTTTGTTTTTAGCATCTAGTAAGATTGCCCAAAGGTTTCTTGTATATGAATCGCCTCCAATGGCAGGTCTTGTATCCATGGTCCTAGCTGATGTTTGTGAACAGTTTTGACATGGCATTCTGATGTTGCCCGACATGGAGGCRGCGGGCAGAAGCAGAAGCCAGATAAAGATTGTCGTGGGTTATATGTTTCGTACATATCGGGTGTGCCTCCGAAGTTAGGGTTTGGTTTGCACGAAACTTCCTGCTCCCCCTTTTTTGCAAGAGTCGGCAGAAGCAGAATCCAGTGTGGTCATGTGTTGCAGCTACAATATCATTTTAATCATCTTTATACATGCCACAATATATGTGTTGCAGGCTTGCAGCTATTTGTATCTGGTCTCATCTTATTCCGGAACCTTTTGTTCTCGTTTGGTATGAAAAGTTGATTTGGATGTAAAATGATACTTCCTCCGTAACAATTTAATTGCAACTTTGATTTGGACATGCTTTTTATGGAAGAGATTTAAGAGTGTAAATGAATAATTTAGGTAAAATAATTTTAAGACTGGTAACATATAATCGTATTCTTGTTTGTGTTAAAATTATTTTATCTAATTTTCTAGTTTACACTTTTAAATTTCTTCCTTAAAAAGCGTGACCAAGCAAAAGTTGCTATTAAATTGTTACGGTGRAAATATTATACATGTCAAACAACTATTTCAACATGACATGACCTCAACGTTCTGTTTAATGACCCTATTACAATAAGACAAAAAATGAAAAATATAATTTGTTTATACTTCCTTCGTTCTCTTTTGGTAGCATCCAACTTAAAATGCACAATATTTAAGGAGATTAAAGGGATAGAGAGAAAGAAAATAATGGGACCCACATRTAGGAGATAGATAGAAAGAAGATATTGATTAAAATAGAAAGGATGTAAGTAATTTAATACTTCCAAAAAAGGAACAAGGATACAACTAAAAAAGAACGGAGGAAGTATGAATTATCATAGATGTACATTTTGAAACAATTCTAATATGAACATGTTCATAATGATTAATGAGACAATTTTAATAAAAATTGATATACTTTCTTTGTTTCATATTCCTTTCTACAATTTAGGAATTATAGGTAATTTTTGGAGAGGGAAAGATAGTAAAAAGAAGAAGAAAAGGACTCGTGAGAGTACAACCATAGAGAGTTTATTGTCTAAAAAGAAATGTAGAAAATAATGTAGAAACCTTATCGATATAGAAAGTCCAGTGAGTAATATGAAATAAAGGAGAGAAAAAAGAAACAAAGGATGTAATTTATATTTAAAATGACAAAATCATAGAAAAATCCAATATCCTATTTACCATGGAAGGGGAAAAAAAAGAGAGAAAATAGTCATGTTCACCAAGATTTGCTGTAAAAATGTAAGATCAAATTAGATTATGTAATGCATAAAAATGATATCTCACATGACTTTACACACAAGAGCACAAATAAAATAGTAGTAGCCAATATAATGTGAGCCTCTTTAGGTGCTAGTAGTAGTAAGTAGGAAGTAGCATATCTTAAAAAGGCCAAATATTCCGGTAAGAGTAAGTATGTTCAAAGCCTATAAATATGGATAAGTGTTGGCCACAAACTACACACACTTTGTTGAGCCTTTCTTTTGTGATATCATCTTCCACCCTATACAAAATTACACTACATATGAAGTCAAAATGACTCGATCAATGGGGGAAAAAAGGCTAAGCTTTCTTCATTTGAGTTGACGTTTTAGCCAATAAAGGGTTGCTTCATTGCTATAGGCCTATTATTAGCTATACTCATATATATAGACCCTTAGGTTATAGGTATGGACCCTTCTATTATAGGCCTTTTGTTCTATGATGTATATATATGAGTTCCTCCTTGTAATTGTATAGAGTTCTAGATGAGGTGTAGTCTATAACCCTACATTTGAGGAGGTTAAGGACAGTTTTGGAAAGTAGGAGTCGTTTGTAATGATTGCCTATAAATAGGCACTTTAAGCCATTTGTACATATCAATTGGAGAATACATCATTGTAAGCTTTCTTTGTGTGCAGTACTAATATCATTTTTCATAAACACTTGTGTTCTTCAATCAATTACTTAGCCACTTTAAATGTGCTAAACATTAGGCACAAGGTTGTCGCTTGGGTTAGCAGTGCTACGAACTAGAGAGACTTGCTCTACGCACTAACTTCATATATATGTAGAGCAAGAATTGATAGTGTCAAGTTGTCAACAAATTAGTAGAACATTCTACACCAGTGATAGAAAAGTTTGGTGTTTAAGAACAAAAAGGATGATTAGTTTCCTAATTAACCCTAGCAAGAATGTATAGGGTTTACGTGGTGTGAACTATGATGTCCAATAAATCAATGAAGACTTTAGCTTTTAAACATAATTTTGAAGTTTAATTTATTAGCTAGAAATATCAAAGCAATGGAGGGCTTGCACAATTATATATTTATAGTACTACTAACCCTAGCAAATATTATTAGGCACAAAAAATGTTCCTAAAAGTATCCAATTAATGTACAGTACAACAATTATGACAAGATATTAATTTAGAATTGATTGATTGTTCCGTATGTTTGGCAAAAAAGTTACCTACAAAATAAGGCAATTAGATATGAAATTGAAAAAAAAAACATAATTAACAATTACGGAGTACAATTTAGAAAAGAATTTCAGAGAATTATAGCATTAAAAAAGAAAATTGTTTATTACAAAAAAATTTATTGATTATTTTGTTATTGTCAAACTCATAACTTGCATAAAATGGCTAGTAAATAAATAATACAATGCGGTTAGGAGGGAATTTATGGGGTGGAAATAATATTTTTGTGACTATTGCTTTAGTAATAGTTAATAATTTATTAGATAGTCCTTATTAATTGTTGTTTATGTATATGTGTCACTAGTAATCACTCTAGGTGAGATTGACACCTCAACCTATAACATCTAAATACTTATAAATCAGAAAACAATTGATGTCATTCGTACAYATGACATATGTCAGTCTCTCAATAAAGAATTTCCTGCCAAAAGCATTGGTGATATTATAAATTTAAATAATAAAAATTATATTGATTACGGAGTATAAAAAATTCTATTTATCAATTATTCCATATTATCTAAAAATTTAAATTAAATTTAATTTCAAAAAGAACAATACGATTACACTCATATTTATCTAAAAAAGTTATTAAATACAAAGAATTAAATTTATAACAATTATATTGTATCTTACTATTATTATTAGGAGGTTAAATCTAAACAAAACAAAACATGATTTTTTTTTAAAAAAAAAGATTGAAGGACGAGATCAGATCCTATCGTATATCTTTTTTTAATTATTAACCAATCATATTATTCATTAAGTTTCCAACATAAATTACTAAAAAAATTACAAATAAAAGGCAAAATTGATCACAACATTTGAATTATTTCTTAGGTGCGCTTAGCACCCTGAATTTTGCTTAGTTACTAAAACACCACAAACTAATATGTTGGATGCAATGCGTGTCATTACTTAACCAAAAAAATGTAAATTTTTTTAACCAAAAAAGTCATATAACTTTGAGTTAATTTTTATTTTTTGTCAAAATACAATCATCGTTTTCCAATGAAGTATGGTCGGAAATTTTGAGAAAAGATACACATCACACCCAACACATTAATTTGTGGTGTTTTAGCAACTACACGAARTTGAGGGTGTTGGGCGGATCCAATCAATAATTTAGAGTGTTGAGGCCAATTTTACCAAAATAAGACAATAAAAGAATGATAAGGTTATATTATCCAAAGTTCCTATCCTATCTTTGTTCAATTAATTTCATTAATATCACCAATTCACCATTATGAAAAAAAGAAATTACAAACAAATAAATCTAGTATATTAATAAGTATAGGAAAAGATGGCCTGAATGTTAACATAATATGATTCCAAATAATCTGCGAGTTTTGCATTTAAATCGTTTAACTAAAAATAAATTGCTAATTGACATCCATTGTAGTGCACTTATTCTAATCCCATTGATTTACATACAACTTTTGATCACAAGTCAACTTGGTACCAACCAACCTTTCATAGGCTACTTAGTATCATTTTGAACCACAAAAAAAAAAACAAAAACAAAAACCAATTGATAAAGGTTAGAAGAAGGCCCCTACCTCCTTTTAAGTTATGTGAAATTACATAACCTTGTTTCCACTTGGTCTCCCACTTTTGGATCAAATATGACTTCTACTCAAAATTTCTCTTCTTAATTAATTATTCTGTTTTAATTGTAGTTTAATCTCCTCCTCCGACAGGCCAATTAGCGATCGCCACGTGTTCAACAACATGAGGACAAAGTTGACAATTTTGTTTGGTTTAATTTGGATCCTCAAATTGCTCCCTTTTTGCAACAACAATCAAAGTAATCCCAGACATTAGGCACTTGATATGTATGAACAACCTTTTTTTCTTCTTTTAATTATTATTTTTATGGTGTAGTAGTTATCGAGTATTAAGACTAATAATCAAGAAAGTCGGCAAATCACACACATTATTTATTACAACATTTGAGTTGCTACTGATCCAGTATTATATATATGTTTCACATATGCATTAGTATTGAAGAAGAWAAAACATGTTGTATCTTGTATTGTTATAAATTTAAAATACAGAGTGTGAGCGATAACTCAGGTATTCGGAGTAGTTAGAGTTTTTCTTCCAATTTTAGGAGATACTAAGATCAATTTTCATATCCGCTTTTATCACTCTTTAACCACCAAAAAATATTAAAATACAAACTATCTTGATTTATAGTACATGATGATCCCTAGACTATCTTGATTTATATAGTACATGATCATCCTGTAAATATGAAAGTGCAAGATGAAAAAATACAGACTATATATTACAACCAGTGACACGATAAACATCTTCTATAGTCGATTGACGAAATCATCAGCATTATGCTAGGAGTATTGTGTACTTCTGCCAATACAATAAAGATATATTCTCTAACATCACAACATTCATGTTTGAGAATAAAAATGGACCAACATTGAGAAAATAATTAAGCATAATTGAACATATAATATGAGCATAAAAAATATAAACATATAAGGCTCCCCCGGCCCATACATTGTGTGATTAGAAATCAATTTTGAAAATTCTTTTAAAACACTAGATTACCATTATGACCATTTTCTACATACCCTTTTTATATACATCTCCATATCATTTTCAAGCATATTTATTGCAAGATGAACAAAGACTCAAAGGGAGGAAAACTTTCTTACATTTTGTAAGTGCAAGAAAGAACGTTTCATCTCCACCTAGACTCATAAAAATTAGTTAAATAAAAAAGTCCATATATATATAATCATCTAGTAAGAAATGAAGTAGAAGATGAATCCATTAATRGGTTGCTTAAAAACAAGAAAACTCACTTGCCCTTATAGAAGGAAGAAGGATCAGCATAAGCTCAAAGCTTAGCCAAGTCCAGTTTATTTTATCTTTCCTCTATTTACGTTTAAATAATTGTACTAAACAATCAAACTTTTTGGCTGGTTCTACTGCAGGATCCTTTTGGGATCATGTGCTCGTTTTGTCTGTTTGTGTGTAAGGCTGTGATGCTAACACTTGGCTTCATCTGCTAGGCTTAGGGTTTTATGTTTATGTTGCATGAATACATAAGGTGTAAAAGTGTGTGAAGCAGCACACAACAATATATGAAACAAATGAATGAATGATGAAAGCAGCCATGAGCTGTAGAAAAGTTCCTCCTATATACATGCTGAGAGTAGCAAGATTTGATCTTTTTGTCTAAGTTTACATGGTATCAAAGCCAGGTTCATCTTGGCATCAGATCATAATACAATTCGTTCCTTGAAAGTCAGTAAGTCGATCTTATTCATTTCTCTTTCTTTTCTGGGTTACAGAGCTCCTGTGTGTTTCTTCTTGTTTTTTTGTGCTTGCTTCTTTGCCAATCTGTTGGGTTAGCTTGTCTCTTTGTAGTTGATGTGTGTTTTTTATTGCCTTACAAAATAGAGTCGTTTGAAGATTTGTTGAGTCTTGCCTGCAACATCCTTGAATCTGTTGAAAGGTTAGAAACCATGAGTGCTCCAAGCCAAACAATTGATATCACTAGCCCTTTATATCTGCACCCCTCTGATGGACCTACTTCAGTTCAAACTGATAAGCTTGAAGGATCAAACAATTATAGATCCAGGAGTAGAGACATGGAGTTAAGTCTCCTTGCCAATAGAAAATCAGGGTTCATTATAGGGGGAGTGACAAAAGACTCCACAAACCAAGTAAAAAAGGAAGCATGGGAAACATACAATGGTTTGGTTATCACCTGGATACTAAGGAATGTTTATGATAATATCAAAAAATCAATAATGTTCATGAACAATGCTCATGAAATATGGAAACAACTCAAGCGTAAATTTCTGGTAGCCAATGGTGCCAGGAAATATAGCATAACAGACAAATATATACTACCAAGCAGAGTGGGAGAAGTATATCCGATTATTACACTGAGTTGAGAGTCCTTTGGGAAGAATTGGAGGCACTCACTGTCTTGCCTCCAATCTCAGAATTGTCCAGGGAGAAAACAGCATATGTGAATGCAAAACATGAGTATAAGGAAGAACAGAAACTGTTCCAATTTCTCAGTGGCTTAGATGAGGTTTTTGGACCACAAAGGAGTCAAATCCTTCGATCTCATGGAAAAGCTCCYAGTAGTTGAAGAAGCATGTAGGATGATTCAATAAGAGGAGAATCAAAGAGAAGTGTTCAAGCAATCTGGTGAGAAGACAGGTGCATTAGCAATGTACACCAAGAAATCTTAACTAAATTGCACCAATTATGGGAAGAAGGGACACAACACAGAAAAATGATAGGCATGTAAATCTTGTGGAAAATCAGGACATAAGTATGAAGATTGTTGGCATGTTGAAGGATTTCCCATTTAACAAGACAAAGGGAGAGGTAAACAAGCATCCAATCGAGGTGGTTTTGGAAGAGACAGGCAAGCAAGTGTCAGAGATCAGGGAAATCAAAATGCAAACAAATGGGGAAAGAACAAACAACCTGACATAAAACTAGCTGGGAATGTGAGAGTGAAGGAGGAATCCTCAAGCAGTGCTGCAGCAAATAATGTGATTACTGCTCAGCAACTTGAACATCTACTCAAAATGCTCCCATCCATATCAAAGGACATTGGAAATGACACAGATGAAGAGCTAGAACAGAGCTACTCAGGCATGGTAAGCTGCAACATTGTACAAAGCCAAAATGATAAGTAGATCATTGATAGTGGTGCCACTCATCACATGACTTTTGTGAAACAACTCATGTTTGATGTCAAGGATCCATGTGGACTGTCCAGCACTAAGCTACCAAATGGAGAGAGCTCCAAGATAAATGGAGTTGGGAAAGTCCAACTACACAATAACTTTACACTCAAGAATGTGATGCTTGTTCCAGCATTCAAGCATAATCTGATTTCARTTCAAAAATTGTGCAAGGAAGAAAATTGCAAAGCTACCTTCTTAGCTGGGTATTGTCTCATACAAGATAAAGTAAACAATGGAGTGAAGGGTGCTGGTAAGTCTCAGGATGGGCTATACTACTTGGTGAATAAGCCTCTACAACATATCATAGAAGACATAAAGCAGGAAGCTAACTCACACAAAGTGCATGCAACATCTCACCAAACTCRAGTGATGTYTGCTGAACTGATTGTACCAGACAGAGTTGAAGGGAAACACCCATATGATAAAAGTGCTCTTTGGCATATCAGACTTGGGCATACACCTCTGAGGAGAATAAAACAAATCACAACTCTGAAGCAGCTGAGTGACAAAGAAGGAGAAGTTTGTGTCACCTGTCCCATGGCAAAGTTCACCAAATTGCCATACAACACCAATGAGTCTAGGGCTGCCCAACCCTTTGAACTTATACACCTTGATACCTGGGGCCCTTATAGGGTTGCCACTAGAGGAGGTTACAAGTACTTTCTCACTATTGTGGATGATAACGCAAGAATAACATGGGTGAACTTGCTCAAACACAAGTCAAATGCCTTTGGGGTGATTGAGAAATTCATACAACTTAGAAAGAATCAGTTTGGGAAACATATCAAGAAGATCAAAAGTGACAATGCATTGGAATTTGATGACTCACAATGTCAGCTTTTGTACACCAGGCATGGAATTGAGCATCAAACCTCCTGTGTGAATACCCCCCAGTAGAATGCAAGAGTTGAAAGGAAACATAGAAACATCTTAGAAATGGCCAGAGCTTTGAAGTTCCAAGCAAAGCTTCCATTGTGCTTCTGGGGTGATTGTGTGCTTGCTGTAGTCCACATCACCAACAGGCTTCCCTCTGTGGTGCTTGGTTGGAAATCTCCCTATGAGGTAATGTTTCATATTGAGCCTAATTATACTCATTTAAGAATTTTTGGTTGTTTGGCTATGGCTATCAATCCTGACAGAAATAAAGACAAGTTCAAACCTAGAGGTGTTCCATGTGTGTTTATAGGGTATCCATCACAACAAAAAGGGTACAAACTGCTTAATTTACATACCAATATGGTGTTTATTAGCAGAAATGTGAAATCCTTTGAACATGTTTATCCATATGCAATGTTTAAAACTAGTATGCACAACACTCACGCTACTGTGCCAGAACTGTCATGGGATGATACTGTGCTTGAAGCACCTGCTCCTGAGACCACTCATGAGACCACTAATGCAGATACTGCTCATGACACTGATCATGACCATCCCAGTCCAGAAGAGTCTCAGGACCATGAAACACCTTCTGTGAATGAAAGGAGATGAAGCAGGACACACAACAAGCCCAAATGACACCAAGATTATGTCATGTGTAATTATGTAGCTGTGTCAAAGGAGTCAAAAACTAAAGAAATAAAAGTTTTATCGTCCAAATCTTACGGTCAAGATTAAAAGTTTTTAGTTTTCACCTAAGGTTTGTGTTTTCACACGATCACGATTTAATCTATGTATATACTTGTATTTCAATCTGGGGTACATTGAAGGTTTAAAGGGGTACGCGTGTACTGTTCATCAATGGTAGCTGAAAGTCTTGTGTACCCCTTTACTGCTTGTATGTACCCCTTAAAATGTAAAATGTATCCACTTATTTTGGTTTTCACGTTTTCATATAACATGTGATCATGTGAAAACACAAACCTTAGGTGAAAACTAAAAACTTTTAATCTTGACCGCAGGATTTGGAGATGGACGGTCACGATTTAATCTATGTATATACTTGTATTTCAATTTGGGGTACTTTGAAGGTTTAAAGGGGTACGCGGGTACTGTTCATCAACAGTAGTTGAAAGTCTTGTGTACCCCTTTATTACTTGTATGTACCCCTTAAAATGTACCCATTTATTTTGATTTTCACGTTTTCATATAATATGTGGTTTTCATTGGATCCTGACCCTATATCCACACATGCTCATGAGCCACTCGACAGACTCACGCGAGTGGTGTGGTCGACTGCACAAAGTGATCGTGTGTCGAGTGCAAGGCAAATTTAACTTTAGGCGGACATTGAATTTGTTCATGCGAGGATCACTTCTAAGTTATTATTTGTTAATCTTATATATAGTCATTTTTTTATAAATGAATTTTAACAAAGTACATATGACTTAAATCATGTTCGTTACTCCATCTATTTCATTACCATTATGTCACTTCTAATTTTCACGTTTGACAATGCATAATTTGTATGTTGAATATCTTTAATTATATATTAGTAAAAATTATAAAATTTTGGTTTATATAAAGGCAAAAGCTAACGAGCGCCCCCAGGGCGTTAGATAAAAGAACTAAAAGTGGAAATATTAAATGAATATAAACATTAATTACA
The DNA here is from genome assembly GCA_008642245.1 of Bassia scoparia. NCBI lineage: Eukaryota > Viridiplantae > Streptophyta > Magnoliopsida > Caryophyllales > Amaranthaceae > Bassia > Bassia scoparia. The sequence goes on along the minus strand of SNQN01002389.1, from coordinate 18,880 downwards.
ACGAATGACGCGTGATTTTGGCATGTATTTCAAAATTTATATCATTTTAGAAATGTATTTAGTTCTTATCTAACGCCCCGGGGCGCTCGTTAACAATATCGATATATAAATGACTACTCATTATGATGATTCAAACAAGACTCCACTTTACATATTCGTTCTTATAAATTGATTGGAATTTAGAAAATTATCACAATTTATAAATAATATCGAATTTGTTAATGACATGAATTAAGTGGAATAGAGAGAGTTATAAAAATAGAAAATAATCCTAATGAGCCATATCCAAATTTCCAAGTTTGGTGGTAGACACAATTTGGTAGAAAAGGGATCATAATTATGGCAACAAGGGTTGAAACACAAGTGAAACAGGTTGTCGGCATTAATCAACTTATGACGAAGGGTGATGCTCTTCATTCTATGGTGCTTTTAATTCTCATTTCCATTTTTATTTTTGTGCTTCATGCAAAGTAGACAATTCAACACATGCCATCATAATCCATAATATGGTGGTAATAATTTTTCATTTAAATATTATAAATTTATCACAAATGTCAACCTTTTGTGAAAGTCAATGGGATGCCACGTTGCCTTTATTTTCATTTTTTTTTTGCAAATAGATTAGTGCATTACATATTACTCTATATCATCTTAGATTACTCAACTAATTTTTGAAATTCATTTAGAATCCGACGAATATGGATTCGACCTGAGTTTTACGTTAATGGTTGAAAAAACTCTCCCAATAACACATGCTTGAGCATTCACAAGAATCGATCGACTTCAAAATCTTTAATTAATTTAGAACAACTCGATTACTGATTGATCTAGGCATTTAATTTTGACATTATTATATTATACTATATGTGTAACAATAGCTCTCTCTTTGATTTAAAACTTTTACGTGATTTAGTGATTCTAGTATAAAGTAGGCTGAGCAACCACACGTTAGTTAGTGACCCAATAAGTTGAGTTGAGTGCTATAAATCGATAATTATTATAAGAGCTCAGCATGAGTTGGATTGTATGCATGTATGAGCAAATAGTAGGCTTCATTCATTCATTATTATGAGTTATATATTTTTTACCTTTTATTTTATTTCAGAAAGTCAAACTGTCAACTTAGTGGATCCTTTGAGATTTTGTTGTTGCAACAATTTTTACACGTTATTTCCATTTGGATTGTATTTTTTTAAAATTAAAATTGAAACATTATAAATCCGATCAAATTTATGCTCAATGAGAATAGCAAACCCACATGAGATCCACCTTACCCCTTTTCCTTCGAGGAGGCTTATGTTATATTGTTACTCGGTACACGATTGTATATATAATTATATGAGTGTGTTTAAACATATTACGCTATTAAATTCATGTCACCATTGACGCTTTTTGAAAAGCTTTAAGCATCAAAGTGTTGTAGATAGGTAGTCTTCCATAATGTAAGTGGGTGTAGTTGAAGGAAATTTTGTTTGATAAATGCGCAATTACTAAATATAACAAGAATTTTTTTGTCTAAAACTACCTAGGTTATACACTTTTTCAAGAAACTACCTAGAAAATGACATAGTTTTTAAAAAAACATGYAATAAAACTACCTAGATTAGGAAAACCCTTATTGAGCACTATCTTAAATAATTAAAATATGTCATTGACTACTAAATTCCGACCACCAACACAACCATTCGAACCCTAATATGTTGCACCACCACGACCATTCGAACACCACCACAACTATTCGAAAACCATATTCGCACCACTTCACGCCTACAATCAGAACACTTCAAACCATAAATTGAACAATTTGAATCCTAAATCTTACAATTCGAAATCTAAATTACAAAATCAACCCTAAATTGAACCCTAATTAGCCGAAATTTAGTAGTCAAAGTTGGACTTTAACCTATGGTAGTGGTCAACAAGATTTTCCTTAATCTATAGGTACTTTTGTCACATATTTTGTTTTAAGAGTTATTAGTTAAGAATTATAAATTATGGACACTTTTATCGTATCCAAGCATGGGAGAGCTTCTCCGTTTATTATATTTACTAGTTTTTTGGTGCACGTATGCGTGCTTAAACTAAGAGATTTTTCACTAATCTATATTTAAATATGACGCTCTTTGAATTATAATTGTTTTAAATATTGTGTCATTTTTCAATCATATTTTTTTACCATGAATGTTTTGACATTTAAGTAGTAGTTTATTCGGTAAATTTTAAAACTTCCTTTATTTGAAAATTTTAAAGTGGAAAGTGAATTAATTAAGGGCCGGGAGTTTTAAATAGGTTAATTCACATTGACTAAAGGGTAAATTAGTCATTATCTAGGGGGACACCATTGCTCTCCCCTTGTTGGCTTATATAATAGAGATTTTTTTGATTAGCCGAGTTTTATGTCAATGCTTGAAAGAACGAATTTTCAAGAAGAGATTTGATTATTTCTTTAATCAATCTATTGGAAATTTTGATTGATTTATATGCAACCTGACTAGGGCTGTCAATTTGGTTATCAAGCTGATTATTTAACTGAATAAACTGCATATATAACTGAATTAACTGAACTGAAATGAACTGTAACTGAACTTAACTGACTGAGTCAAACTGAAACTGAATTTAACTGATAATATAAAACTGAAACTGAATTGTAACTGAACTGAACAAACTGAAACTGAAATTAACTGTTTGAAAACTGAAATAAACTGTTAAAATAAAACTGAAACTGAAATTAACTGAACTGAAATTAACTGAACTGAACTTAACTGAAACTGAAATTAACTGAACTGAAATAACTGAACTGAACTTAACTGAAACTGAACTAACTGAACCGTAATCAAGTGAAACTGAACTTAACTGAAACTAAATTAACTGAACCTTAATAAGTAATAAACAAACTGAACTGCGATTAACTGAACTAAAACAAAATGAAACTAATTTAATTCAAATAAACTAAATAAACCAAATAAATAATTAGAGAATTTTACACTTTATAATTAGATAATTTACACTTGATTAATTATTTAAGATATAAGTAATTTGTTGAGATTTTGAGATAGACATTATTTATTTTTTTTGAAGGGAGATTATGAGATAGATGTAATGTAAGAAAATAAGTAAATTGAATTTGATATGAGGATAATGTTAAGGTTAATGGTAATAAACTAATGACACATAAAAGATGATAAGTATATATGAGTTACTCGTATATACGTAATACATATTTCCATTGTTTATTCTTATAACACTTTATGAATCAATTATTGAAAATTTGCTCATACTATGACAAGCTTATAGAGATTTAAAAAGGACACTTTTTTTAACATAAAGGATAATTTTACAAAGCAAATCAGATCATTATAAGTTTATAACTTCATAAGTATTGTTGTTGCAAGTTGCAACTTGCAACCTATCAATCCAACTTTGATCTCATTTCATTAACATCATTACATCACTAGAGAGTTAAAGATCCAAAAAAGTGAACAAAACTTTTATGAGCCTTTTTAATTCTAAACAAGGCCTCTAGAGTCTAGACCTATTCATGCTACAAATATTACATCTTCAATTAAAATAATCTCAATTATAATGTCCAGAAACTGAACTATTTCCTGAGCTTGCTACAACTTATAAATATAATAATAACAATAAATTGATAAATACCAACAACTTACCTAATAGTGCAACAACAAATTAACGTGGATGAGTGGTAGCCAACGGGAGCAACACCCTGCATTGCAATAAACAATAAAATTAGAGAATATCACAAGAATTCACAACAGCCATAATACCCTGCAATTAGTCAATGCTAATAGAGCAATACTAATAAATCAATAGTGACATACCCACAACGCTTTGCACAACTTTTAGATATAATTGTCGATTTAGGTGTAAAACTGGTTATTGGTATAATGTTATTGGTATCTATATAATTCTATATGAAATCGAAAGCGTACAAAATTACACCCAAAAAGATAAGATTAATTCAATGTTATAATGTTATTGGTATCTATATAATTCTATATTGAAATCGAAAGCGTACAAATTACACCCAAAAAAGATGATCTTTGAAATATTTTATGAGTTCTTTTTGAAATTGAATAATTCGATTATTATGAACGACTTATCAAGTTGAAATAATAGACTCAAGAAGAGAAGGAGACTTCAGTTAACCATCCAGTTATGGTTCGTATAAAAAATTGACAAGGTTTGAATCATCATCTAAAACTAATTTATAACTTTTGACATGGTTGGTATACTCTAATTTAATATAACTATGATAAAAATGAAAATCAGACAAGGTTTTAGGAACAAACTGGCAATGTAATCTACACCTTGAGACATGGTTATATGGTTTAAGACAAGGTTACGAAACAATATGCACTAATTACCATATAAATGTAGACATTAAGATATCAACTAATAAATCAACTATAACCTACCACATCAAACATCTAATATGCTCTTTCATGCTAAATGTATGAAACTCTATCGTATTAGACTGTTGATACAATCATTTATCTCCTTAAGAGATGTATTGTCGTAAAGCTCATAATAATTAACTTCGATATCATATGGAGTTTACTTTGATCTTATCAGAGTTGATTAATTGACTTTGACATCTTATACTCATAACTCAATGACATTTATCTTATTCTCATAACCGACACTAAGTTACCAACCAAATCGAACCGAACTGAATCACGGCTCAACTGAATTGAGTTAAACCGATACCAACCAAAACTGAACTGAACTGAATTGGATTTTGCTTCAACCGAATTGAACTGAATTGTTATCAACCAAAACTGAACTGAACCAAAACTGAACTGAAGTGAACAGAACTTTTATTTTAACTGCATTGAACTGAACTGTACCAAACTGAACTGTTTCAATCCGCCCAACTGGATTGAAGTGAACCGAACTGGTCAAACTGAATTGAACTGAACCGATACCAACCAAAACTGAACTGAAATTCGTTTTAACTGAATTGAACTGAACCGATACCAAACCAAAACTGAACTGAACTGAACTTCGTTTTAACTGAATTGAACAGAATTGTACTAAACTGAACTGTTTCAATCCGTCCAAAACTGAACTGAACTGAACTGAACTTGGTCGAACTGAATTGAACTGAACTGAACTGAACTGATTTATCGTTAAACTGAACTGAACTGTTTGGGTTCAACCATAACTGAACTGTTGATCCGAATTGACAGGCCTAAACCTGACCATTGCTTTTGGAACTTGAAGAACCTTAATGAGCTCTCCATGAAACTATTGAGAATACAACCATAGCTTTTGGAATTTGAAGAACCTTAATGAGCTCTCCATGAAACTATTGAGACTACAAGACATATAAACGATCCTAGCGAAAGTTTACTTGCTTTCTAAAGTGTGTGTTGGTTTTCTTTGTGACTATGACAAGAGTCGAAAGAGCTTTTTCTGACTGACATAATGTTAATAAGGAATAATTTGTGCAATACGATGAGGGATCAATTGTTAAATGATTGTTTGGTTTCTTATCAAGAGAMATATATCTTTTTACTTTTTAATTAAACACGATGATATGGTAATCCATTTCCATAATATGAAACCCAAAAAGGATAGTACTAAGCACAAGTGGTAAGAGAAAGGACCCGGGGGTGATGACCCAGTTTCGATGCTTACCCTCAACCCTCAAGTCCCCTCAACGTAGGTTGTGACTTGTGATATCACCCTCTCCCTAGTCCCTACCCTTCAATGCCTTAGAATGTAAAAATTCAAAATCACAAATTAATTCCCTCATTTGCCAACTTGATTAAAGCTTTATAGAAATGAGCAAATCGTTTCATTCTCTGATCCTAAAGCACAATGAGACACATGTTTCCCATTTAATTTAGATTTTTTGTGTTAGCATATTTTTTGCAATTTAGGATATTTTTTTTATTATAAAACCTCTATTTTGTTTTTGTTCATTTATTTGTATTTTGGGAAATTTATGTTTAAAGTCTATAAAGTGGCACAATTTACAAAAATAAGCACATGCTAAAAAAAAAACTCCCTCCGTAACGTAATACCTGCAACGATTTGACATAAAATAGAGAGAAAAAATGTCCAATCATTTCAATTATTGTGTTATAGAGGGAGTACTCCATGAAATTGAAGCCATTGTAAATTATCCAAGGCATGAAAATTCATATAAATGGGTCCCAAAWTTTCACCTTGAATTGATTCTATTTGAGTTTTGAAATAAGAGATAACGAGTACAAGAAGATAACAATTTTAGTCTAACGGTAAGATAGACTTCATATGATCATATTGACTTATTGAGTGTACATGCCTTT
>SNQN01002388.1:63197-75077 GCA_008642245.1 Bassia scoparia | reverse complement strand
AATTTTCTTTTTGGACAATATGTTTTTTCTCTTTTTATTTCTTTTTTTAAAAAAAACTCGAGTCATCATCAAAGCGTGAGTGTGAAAACATAATAAAAATGATAACTCCGAAACAAAAGGAGTCTATGAAGAACTACTTATCTTTTGATGATAATCTATATGACAATACTAATACCAAAATTTCTTTCATCTTATGAACCTATATATCTAGATAATTTTAAAGTTGTCTGTTGATGTTATATGTAATACATTATGTAAACGGTGCTTTATAAGGGTCAATCAATTTCAGGTTATTATAGAGAATATATTATATTTTTGGATTTCAACCATTAACTTAAGCTTGTGATCAGTGCTTTATATGTGCTTTATTTTCGTATAAGTTTATTTCAATTCACCAGTTCAGTTCCTAACCTAATTTCATTCTCTCATAAACAATTCGTTTCAGTTTCGTTCATTTTAGTTGTTTTTAATTAAAGTAAACGGATTCTAAGTGTACATGAACACCAATATCTCATTGAATCTAACACGGGGCCGGTTACATAGGACTTTTCTAAAGTGTTTGTAAAAATTTGTGTATGAATTGTTCGTGTAATTTTAAATTATTTCTTAAAAATTTTAAATTGTTTGTGCTAAAAGTCGAAAATCTCCCAAAATTAGTTTTTTTATTGATCCTTGGTTTTCTATAAAAGATGTTCAATTTTGTAGATCGGTTTTTAAAGTTAAAGGGAGAAAAAACTGATGACAAATTCGAAAATAAGATGAGAAAAATAATGAAAAATACATTTATAACAATGTTTGATTATAACCATAAACATTTGTGGTCATGTCCAAATATTTTAGGAAAGGGCTAAAATTAATTTAACTTTCAATGACTTTGGTGGTCTTTTATAATTACGACCACTAAAGAAACATCCGTACTGTACCTTGAGTCTGTAATTGTTCGGTGTTACTTGCTAGCAAGTAACAAGTGAATTACTATTGGACTAATGGAAGGAAAAAGGAAAATAAAGGGATGAATAATATGTACTCAGTTTATTGAGAATGGAAGGTTTATATCTCTCTATTGTTGGATCACATATGTGATCAGATTAAAGAGCTATTGAACTTTTGGTCTCTGAAACTTGAATCAAAATCTGTAGTTAACTAGTTAAGAAAACAAGCCATAGTTAACCTGTTAAAAGAGTACATAATTTGTGCTTGGGCTTGCAACTTTTTATTGTGCAGGTTAACTGTATACATCTTTGTTGAGTTTCTATTATGTTCATCCTCACCATCATGGCTGTTTAGTGCAAAAGGCTGTTTTTTTTGGCTGAATTCATCACCGTGCAAATACTTTTTAATTTGCCAAATTTGATTAGATAATTCATGAACGTATGTGACAGAATGTTAATTATCCCTTTTCTTTGCTTTGGTTGAAGATTTTTTATGGGTGATAGATCTTTATCATGCTTCAAACTTTCAACCATGACACAGTGACATATACATCCTTAGTGCATTACCTTAACAGTGACAGAAGTGCGCATGTCTTGATGGTCTGTTTCTTTCTTTAGACTTTTACGTTTTATTGTGTAAAATTTATACTCCAATTGAATTGTCTTGATAGATTTTACTTAACCATGCTCCATCACTTATGAATATATTTTACCTTAAAACASTGTCCCTTTGGCACTCTTGAAATCCTAAACTAAGGCATGCTAAAATTTTCAATAATTTTTAGAAAAGGTGTATGTTTTGTATGAATTGTATCTTTTATATCCTCAGCATGTCTGCGAGATTATGGTAGGTTTTCAGAATAATGGTTATTTGATAAATTTCAGTATTAAAAAATTCGCCGGTTCATACCTCTCTGTATTGTCTATAAAAGTAGCTTTGGTTGATGCAGCATCTAAATCCGATGTTGCAGCTCCTCTCCCCTCCATGTGTGGTTTCCCAAGATGTGAAAATGTGAATACATTTTTTGCGCCCTAAGAGTATATTTTAGAGTAACGGATTGGATTTCTGTCCATGCATCAGATAGTTTGGTTAGAAGCAATTCAATGAGCTGGGTATTCTAGAATGTATAGTTTGGTTAGAAGCAATAGCTAATAGTGAGAATCTCCTAATTCCATAATATGTTTAATTTGTAAGAAAGTTGGATGTTGAATATAAAATTTTATTTTTGTATATTTATTCTATTGTTCGTTAATATTTAATTTTATTACTTTTTATATTACATTTATAGAAAAAAAATAGGTGAAAAAAGCCACCAATAATTTTTTTTTTAAAAAGCTGGAAATATATTTTAGCGATCGCAAATCGATCGCTAAATACTATTTCCCCTCCATTTTTTAGAGGGAAAGAGAAATTAGTGACCGATTTTCGGTCGCTAAATTTTTTTCCCTCTATTTTTGTCTCTTTTCCCAATTAAAAAATCGGTCGCTAAACCTTTAGCGACCGAATATCGGTCGCTAATTTTTTTTAGCGACTAGAAAAATGCGATTGAAGTTAGCGACCGAAAATCGGTCGCTAACGTCGGTCGCCCGAACCTTATATTTCTTGTTGTGTTTATTTTAAATTAAATGTGACTTCGTTTAGCATTCCCCTCCGCAATACTACTACTAGTAGATATACCCGAGCAAATGCACGACTTTTTTAAGTAAAATAAGAAATACCGTAAATAAAATCTAAACTCGAATTATTACTGCAATTCATGTTCATCCAATTACTCCATCATAATCTCTAATTTGAAATTGTGGCTATTGATGTTGTTGTTGTTGTTGTTGTTGACAAAAGAAATCGAAATGTTGATGAGGAGTAGTGAAGAAGGAAGCTAAGGGGAGGTATTGGAATTAGAAGAAGATCGATCGAGGAAACCCTTGGGAGTAAGAAATTGGGGTTTTGAGATTGAGGCGAGAAAGATAAAGGAGAATGGTGTTGTGGGTCATGGTGAAARGTGATTAAGGGGRCAAAGCGGGTGGCGATGGGATCAGGAGAGAGTGTGTAAGATMGGGTTGCTGACATATATTGTGAGGAAGATAAGGTGATTGTTTTTGTTGATGTTGCTGAAATTGTTGTTGCATATGCTGTTGCTATTGTTGTTGCTCATGTTTTTGAAGAAGATGAAGAAGGAATTCGTCGTCATCGTTGTGGATAGGTGGTTGGTGGTGGTTGTTGGGACCACCGTTGTCGTTCATCATGGTGATAAATGTGGTGTAATTGGGGTTTAAGAGGTGATTAGAGGAGATGATGATGAGATGGGATCATCYATGAGTTTTTTATTGCAAAGTTTGAGTTTTGAAGCTGGGGAAATAAGAATTGTGTAATTTGAGATTATGATGGAGTGTATAATAGGAAGAGTGTAATTAGAGGGGAAAATGGTGAAATCAGAAGCAAAAGGAGAAAAAACCYTTAACATGTGCCAATCACATGACTTTTAATGGCCGAAAAACAAAGTCAACGTCGGAATACATTTTAAGGTAGTGGTCAACAAAGTTTTGGCTAACTTAGGTAGTTTTGTCACATGTTTTGTAACCTAGGTAGTTTCTCGCAAAAAATGTTGTAACCCAGGTAGTTTTGGACAATTTTTCCTAAATATAAATACTCACATTGTCTTCTTCTATATACTTCTTCCGTTTCTTAAAAAACACTTAAGTTTCTTTATACGAAAATTTCATAATAAACACATCACTTTACTTTCTTTCCTTTTTTTGGATAGGGACCACAATTAAAAAACTTATTTTTTTTTCTCTTTTATGTGGGGACTACAATTAAAATATTCATTTTTTAACACCTACTTTGCTAAATTATTCATTAATATAACTTTTTTATCTCTTTTTTGGTCTCGACCTACACACCACATCACACTCTCAAATTTTGCCTCAAGAACCGTGAAATGTAAAGTGATGCGTTTTTTACGAAATGAATTGAAGGAAGTATGATTTTCTCATTCTAAAACTATAGTGTGTTTGCAACTATAAGTAGAACAATTCATTTTCCCTAGTTTTTCTTCTTCTAAATCTAATACTCCGTACAATAATGTTTGTATTATTTTTTATTGGGAAATTCTACATGGTGGCACTGTGTTTTTGTTTTTTACACGCGGCGACAACTTAATTTTTCTAATTACACATCGTGACACTTAGTTTCTAATTAATTACTAAGTTAACGTTAATTAAACAATGTTAACAGTTAATCAACTGTTAACATTGTTTAATTAACGTTAACATTGTTTAATTAACGTTAATATTGTAATTAATTAGAAACTAAGTGTCACGATGTGTAATTAGAAAAGTTAAGTGGTGTGTAAAAAACAAAAGCACAGTGCCACCACGTAGAATTTCCCTTTTTTTTTATATTTTTCGCTTTTTTTAACATTATTGTTTATAAGTTTTACAATTTACATGTATTATTGTTTGGTAAAATTCCTCTTTAATTTGTTTTTGTATAGTTTTGTAAATTTGAGTATTTTAATTTCTTTTCAATTTTACGGTATTTATACAATTATTAATTATTTGTTTGACATTATGTCTCTATGTAATTGTGTTACTTTGTATCATTTATTGTAAATATCATCAAACTTAATTTGTGTTTTTAATGATTAAAATTTACCATTAACTTTAAAATTCATCGCACGCGGTAGGCTAGTAATTAATAAGGTGAGGACGAGAGGAAAATTGGGAGAGAAATTATAATATGAAGTGTGGGGATTACTTTAGTATATGTTATTAGATTAGATTAGATTAGATTAGATTGTTGATAGTCCAAACTCATTTTCTACTTGCTAAAAGATAACGGCATTGACAGTTCACGATTAGAATAATGCTAGTTATGATAAATTGATAATTGCACCAAGATTATAAAGATTTGGAAATCCAAGAGGCACTTGTCAATAAATGTGATGAACAAGATTTTCTGAAAACTAATAGGAGAAGAGTGACTTTTGAGCTTTCTAAAGTATTGGGAATAATACTCCGTAGTCCGTATTAATTAATGAACAGCCAAGCTCAATATGACACTTAAAAAAATCTGGCTTTTGAGCTGTTAACGATTCAACTACTGCAACTAAATTAGGCTACTATTTGAACTAATCGAACAGATATGAGAAATATATCCTGCTGTTACTGAACCAGAAGAAGGTACATGATCTACTTCTACCCTTGTTTTATGTACATTTATGTTGTATTATAATTTGCTTGAGCTATTTTAATGTAAAAATGGATGGTTGTTGTTTTTGTATTATTGCTGTTAACTGCGGCATTGCTGATTGCAATTCATATATTGTACTTATTAATGGTTTTGGTTTTGGTTTTGGTTTTAGCTGCCAATTTTTTGCAGAATTCTTCCTGCACCTTACTAACATATTTTCTTTGTCAGGTTTAATTTTCAAAGGGATTGTCATAATGGCTTCTTACCCAAGAKGACACACTGTAGGAGTGCTGCGGAAACCTTCTAATGAGTTATTAGAAATACCGCATAGATTCAGGCGTTTCGGGGGCTTAKCCAGTCATATGACAAGACGCCATTATTTACGACCTACTAATGAGTCAAACGATCAGGAACAACTATTGGATAGAATAAGTGGTTTACCAGATGAGGTACTTGGTCATATACTATCGTRTCTTCCTACAAAATCTGCAGTTGGTACGAGCATATTATCTACTCGGTGGAAATATCTTTACCGATTAACAACCTGTCTTTATTTCGACGACTCATATGCAACTTATCATTCATCTGGAAAAGATAGAAATGCTCGAATCGACAACTTTAAGAAGTCTGTGTATCTTTTCTTGGCATTGCACCAGAAACCATCCATTGTAAAATTTACATTGAGGTGTTTTAACAATTATGGTACTTCACATCTTAATGTATGGATCAATGCAGCAATACAGAAGGAAGTTCGACAACTTTATCTTGTGCTAGGACTAGTCGACTTTAGAGAGGAGCAGCCAAGGTTGCCATATTCCTTTTTTAACTGTAACTCGCTGGAGGTAATAGAGATAACAGCTAGATTTCACTTGGAAGTGCCAAAGACGGTATGCTTCCCAAGACTCAAGGTTCTTCTTCTCAAGTCTCTTGTGTTTGTTGATGTTGAAGCATTTGAAAGGTTCATGTCTGGTTGCACAATTCTTGATGACTTAACACTAGATAACTGTAAATTTGGACCTGGCAATGCTTGCATTCACTCCGCTACTCTTACACATTTGACAGTGAAACATGTGTTTTGCACTGAAAGGATTAAGATCGATGCCCCTAATTTGGGGCATGTAATACTKAAGTATGAGGCTGATGAGAATGATAGAAGGTATCCCAATTACTTACCTCCTGCTGTTCGAATTTTGAAAGATGAGAGTATTGTCAAACATTTGTCTCTGCAAGAAAGAACTCTAGTGGTATGCTTCAAATCTTCGATTCTTCATCATCACCACCATGTTTCTTTCGAGTATATCACGATSATATACTGAGTGGTATATCTAGTCATCTAGTGGCACTTTTGGTAATATGCAATTCATTTTGGTAAAARTAAGAAGTACCGTAATGAGCTACCTAAGACAACTAACTTAGGAGTAATTTCAAAAGTGCCACTAGATATATCACTTCAGTATATCATCGTGATATACTGAGAATTTCCCGTTTCTTTCTAAATAGAAGTTCTTAAGCAGATTTTTTTTCATAATGCTCATTATTTAATTTTTCAATGTGGAGCTAGTTTGCTCCTCTTATTAGGATTTCAAGGTATACAAATTTGACAAGGTTGGAGCTTGGTTGGTGTTCTGATTCTAATTGGAAAACGTTGATTTACTGCATGTGCTGCTTGCCTAGGCTTGAAACAGTCGTATTTAGACAGGTTAGAAATAACATTTTGCAGATATAGTAAGCAACTAACTTTGTGTGTTATGTAATTCTATTCTGTGTATCATGGATAGATTTGATACCTGTCAGTTGAATGCAAAAGAATTGACTACGAAAAATCACATTTTTTGGAAATGGAGTGTCACATAGTACAGTTGTTTGATTCATCTTCAATTATATGTTGCTTATACCTGCTTTTTTTTCAGGGACTGAAAGAGAAGTTGGTTAATGAACACATACAGTTGACTCGGTTGAAAGCGTGGATGCTAGTGACACATGTGTCTCCATCGCCAAAACATTTGGAAATCATTGAAGTTCATTGTTTTTCAGGAACTGAGTTAGAGTTGTTTTTACTTGAATATCTACTTCACAATGCAAAAGATTTGAAGTGGTTGATATTATACAAAAGTAGCAATTTGAAGATGGAGCAAGAATTAAGTATGGCTAAGAAATTGCTGAAGCTACCGAGGATCTCTGATAACTGTCGGGTTGAACTAGTTTAGGACCGCGTCCTCACTTCTAATTTAATGGTTTGATCTGTCATCTGTATGTGGTGTGCCAGATGAATTGTATTAAAGCTGATTGTCTCAATGCTCACAGCTTAGAACTAAGGAATTTTTGTAACAATGTCTATATATGTGCTTCTAAAAGTAGTTAAGCATCCCAAAACATTGTTCAAATTTATAAAGTTTCATTGTTTTTGAGGAAAATGACATAGAGTTTTTTTTGCCGGAATACCTACTTAAGATTGCTAAAGATTTGATGAAGTGGTTGATATTGTACAAATGTAGCAATGTGAAGATGGAGGAAGAGCTAAGTATTGACTGCATCTGATCAATATTGGTGTTGAACTTGTTTAGAATCTCACTATGGTCATTCATTCTTTCACTTTTAATGGTATGATCTGATGATCTGTCATCTGTTTATTCTGTATGTGGAGTGCAAGCAAATTCTATATTCTGTACATTCCATAGAGCCTTCACTACAACTAGGCTTGTACTGCGTGAAACAACGAAAGATCATCGAATAACTCTATGTGAGCGTTTCAACTGAAAATGGGCGCAACATACTTATTACCAAGGCATGCACCCTGTATTATTCTCAATTTAATTGACTTTCTCAATAACTTCACGACTATTATTCCTTTATACTTACTGTATTATCCACCACAAAATTTCAATATACACATCATCTCCTCTGATGAATGGCTACCTGTTTCTTATCTTTCAACACCAGTGCCTCGCTTGATTTCATCCGGGCTTGCTTATTTTGAAATCGCGTCGTCATTGCAGAGCTGGTTAGTTACATGTTCCAGTTTGTGACTACAGTGTGGACTTATACAACGGTCTCGTCGTCTGTATTTGTAATGCTATTGTTAAGGTGACTCTTCACCACCTAAGCCACCTAACCACCACCACCACCACCTTTTTGGTTCTCTCGCCCAAGCTAGGCGAGCCACCATGGGCTAGCTCGCCTGGTTTAGCGACATTGGAATTGAAAGTGTTAACAGTCAAGCTTAAGCACTTGAAAAGTTGGCTTTTGATGGTTGCAACATCACTTGAAGTGTTGACCCTTGATAGCTGTAAATTCATTAACCTTGTTTTCTAGCTAAAGCTCGCGCTGCTGCTCTTACACATTTGACAGTGAAAGTTATCGAGTACACAACAAGAATTCAGTTTGATGCCCCTAACTTGAGGCATCAAAAAATTGTTGAAGAATATTGATCATATCACAACATGATCTCGAAGAATATTGAGAATATTGCATGATCACAGCACATATATTATTCTGATTTGGTCTTCCTATTTTTTAGCTTACTGTTATATTTTGTACATAATTATAGCTTTGCATATTTTGTATCTTAGGAAGTAATCTTTTTCTTCTTCTTTTAGTCGTGAGATATGTGTGATATATTTGCTGCCTTTGTGAATAATGTACTAACACAAATATTAAAACCCAAACTTCTCTTAATTCTTCATGGTATCAGAGCTTTCGAGCTAAAACACTCGACAAAATTCAAAATATTCAAACAAATCA
Source organism: Bassia scoparia (assembly GCA_008642245.1). Taxonomy (NCBI): domain Eukaryota; kingdom Viridiplantae; phylum Streptophyta; class Magnoliopsida; order Caryophyllales; family Amaranthaceae; genus Bassia; species Bassia scoparia. Next base: position 66,212 of record SNQN01002388.1, on the reverse strand, counting down.
CATGCCAAAGAAGAAAAATTAGAAGAAACCACCCTAGGATATGCCGATCCTCTTTACCTTTCATCGGCTGATAATCCTAGAACTCAAATTACCAACTTCATATTTAATGGAGAAATTTTCTAAATTGGAGCAGAAGTATGAGAATGTCTCTAGGCTCAAAGAACAAGCTTGGATACATCGAAGGAATCATTAAGGAACCAGAAAAAGGAACGAAAGATTGTCAAAGGTGGTCAAGGAATGACACATGGTGAGATCATGGATTTTCAAATCCATGAATGAGAAATTGGCTGATAGTTTGATTCTTTGTGTATCAGCCAAGCAACTTTGGGATGAATTGGTTGAGAGGTACTCTGTAAGCAGTGCACCTCACTTATATGCACTGAAAAGAGAACTGACAAAGACCGAGCAAGGAGAAGGGTCAGTGGCAGAGTATTATTGCAAACTCAAGCAGGTCGCAGACGAGATTGCTTCACTCGAAGCATATCCTGTTTGTGAATGCGAGGCAAAGAGATATGCACTTGCAATATTCTGAAGAAGGTAATGGGATGCAAAAAAGGTTAAGGTAATTGTATTTCTCTATGGGATTAAATGTCAGGTAAATCAAGGAGTGGTGGCTAACTATATTGGAATGATCCGCTACTAATTAAGTAGAGCATATCACATTGCTCAACAAGTCGAGAAGCAAAGAATGATGCAAGAAAGCATGGAAGAAGCAAGAGAGCATGATGTAAGTGCTTCAATGTGACAAAAATGAAGAAACCTATGAGAACAATACTCAAAGGAAGAAAAGAAGAAACTGAATATGTATTGTGGAAAAAGGGTCATGAAATGAAGGATGCTTTATCCTCAATGGATTCCCTGAATGGTGGAAAGGACCTACACCAACTAATGGAGGGAAGATGGTGCAAATGTGATCAAAGAAGAATTTGAAGATGATCCCTTGACAAGTCCCAAAGGAGAAGGCAGTAGCAATACAAATATGGCAAACAAAGATCTTGTAAACAGGTTGTGCAAGAAGTGATGAAAGCTATGGAGGCCGGGCTAGTCAAGGTAACAACACTCACAGCTTTGCAGGTAGTGTGTTAATATCCTATGTTTCCAATATTTTGAGCTATTTTGATAAGAATTCTTGGATTATTGACTCGGGAGCAAGTGATCATATTGCTGGAAATACAGCTCTTTTTGATGKGTTAATTTGTTTAAATAAACCATATAAGGTGGGATTACCAAATGGAACAATAAAAATTATAAGACATGTTGGAACTGTGACTTTGTCGAATCAACTCAAGCTTGAGAAGGTTTTATATCTCCCAGATTTTAAGCATAATCTTTTGTCATTAAGTAAATTGCTTGAGGCAAAAGATTTGGATGTGTTATTTTATAGAGATGAATGTATTTTARAGGACCACTTTTCTAGGGTTCGAGTAGGTGAAGGAAAGAAGATTGGAGGTATTTATAAATTGATGTTGAATTCGAATAAAGAAATAACAAGAGATAAAGAAGATGTTCGAGTGGTTGGTGTTGTCCAGAGGATTGAAGATGGTGCCAAGGAGAATAGGATAATTTATTTAAATAAATTACATGCTCGATTAGGGCATGCATCCTTAGGGAAATTGCAACGATTGAAGGGTTGTAATTCTTTTTGTTTAAAACATTTGTTTTGTGACACTTGTTGTTTGGCTAAACATCACAGATTACCATTTGTTTTGAGTAATAAAATTYCTACTGAACCATTTGATTTGGTACATATGGACCTTTGGGTGCCTTATAAAATTAAAACTGTCACAGGAGCAAGATATTTTTTGACAATCCTGGATGATAATACCAGGGTAACTTGGACGCATTTGTTGTCTAATAAGGAGCAGGTGACAGGGATCATTGAGGGTTTCTTAAGGCATGTGGAAACTCATTTTGGAAGGAAAGTCAAAACTATTAGAAGTGACAATGGAACAGAGGTGTTAAATAAAGAATGCCAAGCAATATTTAGGTTGAAGGGTATTGTTCACCAACAAAGTATACCAGGGGTGGCACAGCAGAATGGAAGGGTTGAACGTAAACATCGACACCTAATTGAAATGGCTAGGTCATTAAGGATTCATGCAGGTTTACCTAAAGCTCTTTGGGGTGAGTGTGTGCTTGCCAGCACGCATATCATCAACTTGTTGCCTACAGCAGTGTTAGGTTGGAAGACTCCTTATGAGAGGTTGTTTGGCAAGGAACCTACATATGATCACTTAAAGGTGATAGGATGTTTATGCTATGGAAAGGATGCATCAAGAAGTCTTGATAAATTTGAGGCCAAAGGTGTTAGGAGTGTATTTGTAGGCTATCCTTATGCACAAAAAGGATATAAGTTATATGATTTAGAAAATCACAAGCTTTATGTATCTAGAGATGTGATTTTCGAAGAAGAAATATTTCCCTATCTTGTAAACAATAAAGAAGAAAATGCTTTAAAACTAACACTTAATGGAATGCAAGGTGTTAATATTGTAGGTGAACCACCCTTGTTGGAGGATAATGATGCATCCAATATTATCAATCCAATAGATGAGCAAGATCAAATATCCTTGGAGGAAATTGCCGAGGATGAGTCACAAGAACGGGGTGACGATAACATTGAACAAAGCAGCCCACCAAATCTAAGGAGATCTAGCCGACATGTACGCACTCCTAGCAAATTCAAAGACTTTGAAGCAACTATTGTTGGGCATAATTCAGTTGATCATGATGCAGATCAATCACTTGCTTTTCTTGTACATTCTATACCATGGCACGAAGATGAATATTTGAAGACTTTCAATAATGTGATTAAAGTGAAAGAACCAAACAACTATCAAGAAGCTGTGAAGGATGAAGGCTGGATCAAAGCCATGGATGTTGAAATTCTTGCTCTAGAACAGAATGAGACATGGGATTTAGTTGATTTGCCACAGGGACAAAATGTCATAGGGTGTAAATGGGTCTTTAAAACCAAATACAACCCAGATGGCACTGTGGAAAGGCTAAAGGCAC